>WYDI02185268.1:0-108788 GCA_009867235.2 Psittacus erithacus | reverse complement strand
ACCTTAGTTACTGGACTGTTCTTATCTCAACCCGTGGGAGTTACATTCTTTTGATTCTCCTCCCCATCCCTCTGGGATTGGGGGGGGGAGGAGGAAAGACATGTTGTGGGGGGGAACAAGCAGGTTACATGCTGTTCTAATTTACGACTAAGCTTAAACCACGACAGTGTGTCTAGCAGCATTTGTTGTGTTTGCTGAAGAATGGGAGACTCTAGAATGAAAGTAAGCTGAAGAACTACACATTCCTCAAACGGAGATACCAGGTGCATTTCAGGGTTACAAGAATAGCAAAGGAATAGCAAGAATTAAATAAAGGATTTTAAATAATGCTATACGTAACTGAAGATTGCTCAGTCCAGTATAACCTTGTCACTGGATTGACACATTCGCTGAAAGGGTGTTTTATTGAATGTGTACTTTATACTCTGGCTTTGGAATGTATGCTGGTTTTGTTTTAGTTTTTAGTTTTCCTTTTTAAAGCACATCATGTCAGCTTTTTTCCTCCCCCAGAAATGATTGCAGACCTGATCTTTTTTCAGTACCAGTGGAAAATTCATATTTACATTTATGGGAATGGGATCAGATTTTATACTGCAAGAAGTTAAAACTCACCAGGAGTAGCATTTGTCTATGTCTGTCTTGAAGAGCCTTTTCGTTTGTTTGGGTTTTATACAGGGAAGGGAATGAGAATGGAAAAGCAGTAAAAATAAAGTAAAAGAAAGAAATGAATGTTTGGAAATATCTGAGTGCTTGCAAAGTAAGTAGTCTGCTGCTAGCTTCTATAACCGTCCATTGAGAGAACACCTTGTTCTCTAGAAGACAGATGTTGTGATACAAATAGTTGTGTTTATACTAGTAGCAAGAGGACTTTTGAGGAAAAAATAGCAGATGTATCATCATGTTTTGGCCAGTAAAGCAAAAGTGGAATAAGCTCAGGAGTAGTCTTGATGTTTCAGAAGCAGATTCTCAGCTGCTTCGTTTGAAATCAGAGATCAGCACAGGCAAAGAATCTGATCCTCTGTAATACAGCACCTGCTATTTGTGCATTGCTCAGCTATCATTAAAAAAATTCTGTCCTTGAAGAAGAAGGCCTTTCAGGACTGGAACTTGAGCCTCACATAAACCAGAAAGCTTAGTGTTGATTTATTAGTTTTCCATATCTATTGACTCAATTTTCTTTCCTGATTACAAATGGAAGTGCTCCATTTTTAATACTATTATTCTTTCTTTCACTGCACGAAGCTGTTCTTTAATGGCCATCAGAGCATTCTAACGTTGTGGTCAAATGTGAAGTCGTGGCATTACATATTAAACAGGTCACACTGCTTATTGGGGGGGTATTGCTGTTCTGATAGTTGAAATGAGGGGGTTTACCAGCATATCATGAATTGCTGTCAAAGTGTGTAGAAAAAATAGTACTCTGCTTCAGCATCAGACCTTTCAGCTTTTTTTTGTTTGCATGAGTTGTTTAGCATGAATATGATTCAGAAACAGCAGAGACACAGTATGCATGTAGCAGGATGGTTTTCATTGGCAGTTTGTGGAACAGCTAGCAGAAAATGATTGTTTTTTAAGAGCTTCCTCTGAACTTGAAATTTTAGAAAAATTAACTTACTGCTTTTCAGGACGAATAATAATCTAATATGTAGAGATGAGTAAAAGTAATGTGCTTATATGCAAGTCCAGTATGCCACAGAGGAACTCACATACCTGCAGGATTTGCATACCTATACATAAAGCACATGCTGTTTAAGTCCAAGTCAAATACTTCGTCAAATTTTCCTTAGAAGCATTTGCATGCAAAAGAAGTTTCTCTCAATGGGGCTTTGCAGCTTTATGAGGCATACATTACATTTCCAAAACACGGGCTTGTGCAAAGTGTAGTGCACAAATGCAGTTCTTAAGACATCAGAGTTGCTTACAAAAATAGTTTGTGCTCTTACAGATAGAGGATGTTGCAAAATGGTTTGCAGGCAAAACTTGCATGTATCTGAAGTAAATAGGGATAGGCTTAGGGAGACTTCCATAAATCATGACTGAATTTAGGTACTTTTTGGTATTTTAATATGTTATTTTAAGAGTTTTTAACAGCAGGTAGGAGAATGTTGCATTTGTGAGTGTCTGGGTAATAATCCTTTTCCTCTGTTTTATTAACTCCAGTGATTGCTTTGCTGGTTTATCTGATGAGCAGAGTGCTGATGCGTTTTGCACGTTGCTCATCGAACGTTGTTGCTATTCTGTATAGGTGATGTCAAGCAGGAGCCAGGCCTGTACCGTGAGGGACCTACATATCAACGACGAGGTTCGCTTCAGCTGTGGCAGTTCTTGGTAGCTCTTCTTGATGACCCATCAAACTCTCACTTCATAGCATGGACTGGCCGAGGCATGGAATTCAAGCTGATTGAGCCGGAGGAGGTAGGTTAGCTAGGAAGCATGCCCTGACATCCGCTGCCCAATCCTGCAAATATAATAGTGCTCCTTCGGACTTAGGCCTTGTTTTTCTTCAATATTTTGCTTCGGTAGCACTCTGGAAGGGTGATGATGGAAAGGACTGCCAAGGGAAGTATTTCAGTTAGGACAGAGTCGTGGTTAAGCATAAACTTAATTCCTGGTCCCACAAAATAATAAAAATACCGCAAGTGCTGGAGTTACAAAATACTCGACATAAATTGTGGGGCGTGGATTTATCAGAACCACATCATGAATAGCCGTGTTCCAAAATCCTTTGACAACTTGTCCCTGAATAGTCTTTCAACACCAAATATTTTTCAATGTGAAATTGTGGGAACATGGAACGTTTAGGAGATTTAAGATTGTTAGGCGGTAAAATCCCATCAAAATTACATAAACTCTCTTCTTTTTAGAGTCTTCTTCAGTCTTTCTGCTTATCTGTATCCTTAGGTGGTTTAGTGCACACTTAGATCCTAGGCTTGCAAACAGTCATGCACATACACAGCTCTCCTGAACCATGAAGGACTCGCTAAAACTACTTGTATTCATGAACTTTTGCTGAAGCATGAGTTACTCCACTTGTGTGATAAACAGGAATAAATTGCACATTTTATTACATAAGCTTTTTTGGACTAGGTAACATTACATTATCTATCCTGTGATCTAAACAGCCATGGAAACTGTTGGAAAAGCATGTGTGTGTGAATTTCATTGTAATACTGATTTGGGTAATTTGATTAGGGTTGTCAAAAAGTAGTATCATTCTGGTTTAGTTTTTTACACCTTGAACAGGGCTGGGGAGTAGAAGAGAATTGTCTTTCAGGATCCCTGAGCTAGAGTGAGTAGGAATGTTAGGGTGTGTAAGGCTACTTGTGTGTTCCACCAGCTATTTCTGCCGTTTGCCATCCATCTGCGGGCATAAGCACTCTGAAAGCTTTCTTGCATTTAAGTTACATCATGTGCCAACAGCCCTAAGGGGATGATAGAGTAGTTGGGGATGGCGACAGGACTGATGGCCATTTCCTTCCTGACATGGTCTGGCAGAGGGGAAGTTGCTGGAAAGACCTGTGTGCTGGCTCTCATTTGTCTGTGCATCCCCAGTGCTAGTGATGGTCGCTGTGGCAGATCCTGGGCATTGTGCATCTGTGGATTTAACCACAGAACAGTCTTAGTTGATTTCCTACCAAAACTTTGCTGGCAAGACTGCAGCCTTAGCATCCTCCATGGTCTTCTTAGTTGTGTGATCAGGCCCAGAACAAAGTGAAATCTTTGGAAAGGCTTTTGTGTGAGCTTGGTGAATGAGGTGTATCTAATTTTACCCCCTTCTCAGTATTTTTTACCATTTTTTTGTCTGTAACGTATGTTCAGAGTTTTTCAAGACTGAAGAATTTAATTGAAAAATGGTTTCCAGCAGATGGTGCAAAAACTTTATAGATATTATTAGCTCAGGAATGGAAAGTAGCAAAACAAACCCCTAAGGTTTCCTTATTGTGTAATTCCCTGGAGAGCTGGATATTCTGATTTAAGTTAACTAGATCATCTGCTTGTCTGACTTCATAGCAGTTGCTTTGTGTTTCTGAGCAGCACTGCATCCAAGATCTGGAGGAGGCAGGCTACTTGAAACTTGCCTCACTCCTGTGTGTTCTTAGAGAGTACAAAGGGACCTAACTTGTTTTCATATGAATGTCATGGATCTGACAGCAACTGTCAATTAAAATAAGAATGGCCATTAGGAAGTTGCTCAGTTCTGTTGGCTGCCAGGTGTAAATTGAAGGGAAGTCAAAGAGCTTGTTGGTTCAGCTGTGGCAGGTTAGGATGTTAATGACATGAGCTTTCCATCCCATCCCTTTCTGGAGGTTTGTGCCCTTGTAGAAAGGGTAACAACAAAAATGAATATGTATCATCTCCTTGAGCACCATAGTTCATTCAGAAAGTAGGTAACTGTAGACTGTGGAGCTAAAAATTAGGTGTAGGTCCATTTATGCTGCTTTGTCACAGGGACAGCAACCTTCAGCAGGAAGGTGGGATGGAAGGCTAGAAACATGAAGGCCTTCCACAGCATTTATGAAGTCTTACTCTGTGCCGTTCAGGGATAGGAAGACTCGCTTACCAAGACTATTTCTGGACCTGCTTCTTATTTAGGGATGTCAAAATACCACACAATATAGTATAATCTAAACCATTATTTTGTTGTTAGTTGTCCTCACTGTGTATTGATTTATCATGCAAGCCTGTCGTGTTGTGGACTTTTAGGACCCTGATTAATACAGAAAAAAAACCTTGGTAGGGTAAACAAAGAGTGATGTAGGTGTATGTTATAAAGATGAGGAGGCAAATCAAGGTTATGCATCTAGGCCAAATCTGCAGCTGGAATAAATAGACAGGATTTGAGGTATATTTCAATGCAGCTATAGCATAGCTGGAGTTAGCAGGGCCATGATAATTTACATAAGCCTGAAAAGCTGCACCACTGAAAGGAAATAATGCTTTCAAAAGAAATTTTTAAAATTATTGTCCAGATGGAGATCAAAGTCATGGATTTTGCTGTTGTTATTTAGTCCCCTTCAATTCTCAGTGCTGCATGTTGTCTATGGTTTGCATCAAAAAGCTCCAGACACCTGTGGGAAGATTTTGTAGAGCACTCTGCAGAGAAGCTGCTTGGCTGTTCTCTCCTTTTTCCAGAGCTGTATGCATATGCACATCAAACATTTTAATGTGCTTTAAAGAGTTCATCAGCTCTGACTTTTTTTTCCCTCTGATGACATGATAGTAATTTGTACAGCCAATAACTGAAATGTCACCAGCAGCCGATTCTAGTTTCAGGTGGGGAATAAGCAGTTAAACTTTTTAAACCAAAGGTCTCTTTGTCCAAAACTACCTTTGGTGAGAAAACAGAAAGTGTAAAGGCAAGTAGAAATCATAGTCAGAGCATAAGTCACATTGTTCTCTATGGAGTGGCTTCAGGAGTTGCTTGCAGCTCCCTTTTTATTCTTATTTTTTTAAGGGAAATTATACAACTGCAACTATGAAGTTTCTGTCCCATTTTTCACACTACCATGTAGTTCTTCCAAGTGATTACACCACCTCTTGTGGTAAGTCACTTTCTTTGCCAAAGTAATATTTAAAACTAGGAGTTGGTGTTAGATTTGCATCTCCTATTAGTCTCACTATTGCTGTCATTCCAAGTACAGTCTGTATTAGTTCATGAACTAAGTGTGTATGCATGTGTGTTTCATGTAACTTGGTCTTCTGACAGCAAGGAAATCACAGAAATAGTAAAACTCCCCACAGTATCAACCTAAAGAACAGATTGCATCTTTTATGAAAGTTTTCTGGTGGAACCTAATAAATATTTTTTGTCTATAATCTCTTTATATGGCTTTATTTTCTCATTGGTTTTCTCTATTAAAACACAAGCACAACATCCACTCCCCCAGTCCTTTACCATATTTGCAAATAAGTAAGTCTGCTTCAAATTTAATGGATGACTCTGTGTCCAATTGAAAAGCATAGTAGTACATGGGAAATTCAGGTCATGACAACCTTTTCTCTTATGTTTATTCCTTGCACCTGCAGGGTTCCCCTTCTTCCATCCCCAGATAAAGTATCTGATTATAAGATCTGCTTGTTAAATGTATTTAAGGAATCAATGCTAATCCATTTTTGTGACAGGTTGCACGTCGCTGGGGGATTCAGAAAAATAGGCCAGCTATGAACTATGATAAACTTAGCCGATCACTTCGCTATTATTATGAAAAGGGAATCATGCAAAAGGTGAGTAGCTAATTTGTATTAAATTTCACCAGTATTGCATGTTAATCTGCAACTCAGCTTATTAGGAGTACTTGTAACCGCGTTGCTTATGTAGGTTTTCCATCTATTTAGGCAAACACTAAGGTTTTTTTACTCACCAGGTCCAGGATATGCATCAAGACTTTTTTTTCTATATAAAAAAATGTCTGTGGTTTTGGTTGACACAATGCACGGAATGATTATAGGGAAAGAAGTGGTATTCAGAAATATCCAAAAGAGCTTCTGACACCTGGGAAAGGCAAACAGTATGGTATGAATAATCTTTTGGAGATCTAAATTAGCTGCCCAGCACTTAGATGCTTTGGTAAGTGCAAGATAGGGGAGAAAAATTATACCTTTTAACATACCAAATACTTTAATATTTTACCAATTGTGTTTTAATAGTACCATTTTTAAGTGGAAGTTAATATTTTATAATAGGCTGAACTATGAGAAATATTTAACAATAATTTATATATAACAGTCTGGTCTTGCTAACAGTATTCAACCTGTCCTTCTACTGTGACTTGCTGATTTACATGTGTGTTTTTAAATCTTGCTATGTAGTACTACGTAGATTGAGAAATCAACAGGCGAGACCTCTCTGCTGCAGCTACAAAACTGGCAGGTGTGATCAAAGATCATAATGAGCACCTTGTGCTTTATCCATATCTTTTCACATTAGTTTTGTGGCCCCGTGATGAGTAACATGTTTGAACTTGCCATTTGCCCTGGATGGAAACGGTGGTCTCTGCTCAAGTTGCTTGGTAATTTTTCCTGTAGGTTTTGTGAAGTCTTGGTTTGGAGTTGCCTGTTACAATTTTTTTTGCTTTGATTATCGGGTCGTTGTAGTGCTCTTTTTTTTCACTATCCAGGAGTCAACTTGAACAGCAGTCTGGGCTAATATTGATTTATGGTACTTCAGTTGCATAGCACCCCATCCACTTTTATGTGTCACGTAACTGCATTGTGTCTCTGTAAAGTGGACTGGAGGCTGGGTCTGGTCAGGAGAAGCAGAAATGCTTGATTTTGCTGGGCAGTGTTCAGGCACAGGGGTCCCCCATAGCACATTACAGCTCAGCTACATAGGCAGTTGTGTGGGCACAGTTCAGAGGTAGCATAGAGGCAAGAATAAGTAGCGGAGTGAAAGAAGTTAAAAAATGTGGGGATGAGAATACCATAAGGCTGACAATGCTTTCCAACCCACGCGTTCATTCCATATGGAAAGTTTACAAATTCTTCTGACACCTAGCTTACTACTTTTTAAACTACTTTACTATCTACATGAATGTATTAACCACACATTTTAAAAGGTAGTTTGGATGCTTATTTTTCTAACACAGCAATTCTTGAGGTTTGCCCTGGAGTCACCCTCTCTGGCCAATGTTAGAAAATAATGGTAGTTGTAGATTCACAGTGGGTTTCTTTACTGCAAGGTTTATATGTGCATATTTCCCCTTTTAAGTTTAGCAGTGACAACAGGTAATGCAAATGGCCAGTTTCTGAATGCAGCCATCAGTTTGTCAAGCTTGCTGAGATGCCTTTGTTAAAAAAATATTCTACTGCAGATAAAGCCTCTACGAAAACCTTACATTATTTGTAGACTAAATTAGCTGAAAATTTGAGGAGATGATTCAGACTGCTTTGCACCAATAAGAATAGATTTAAGTTTGCAGCACTTCTGCCACCTTCATTCACTCACTTCCAATGCTGTGCTGGCTAGAATTGCAAGAAACAGACAATATAACCTTTATTTTAAAGTAATCTTGATAAAACATGAGCATGCAGGTTTAGGTTTTGTTTGGGTTTTTTGTTTTGTTTTGTTTTTTTAATAAGACCTGTATTGTTTTTATCATGGTTTAGCTTTCAGGAAGATGCAGCACAGACATTTGGTGCTATTTCTGAATAAGGGGAAACTTAGGATCCTTGGCAGATTGTGTCTCTGTAAGCAAATCCAAATGTCCCAGCTTTGCATGAGCAATTGCTAAGTACGTATTAGCCTATGTATTTGCTTACACTGTCCCTGTACAATCAGCATGCACTGTAACTTAAGTGCTTTTACACATAAGTATGAATCAATCTGTGTAAAGTTAAATTCAGATCTCTATCATGCAATGTGATTCTTTTTTCCACTTTGCACACGTGTTGGACTTAGTCATTTTATTTTGCCACTATAGTGACAATTTGTTTACATTTTCCAGTAAGAACAGTTCCATTTGTGGTTAAGTATAGGAAATGATTGCAAACAAGTGTTTAGAAGTAGAATACCTAGCCTGTCTTCCAACAGGATATCACATGTGGCAAAATCAAGAGCATTCTGCAGTCTGCTTCTGCAGATCCCTGTTGTCTTATTAGGTCATTGCCTTACCAGTTCTGCTGTTGCCTTATTAATTGCATAGTGAAGGTGGGTTCTTCGCAACACTGTTGAACTTGGAGTTGTAAAACCATGAGGTCTTACGCTGCACCTTTTTCTCCCTTCTTTTGTCCTCAGGTGGCTGGAGAAAGATATGTCTACAAGTTTGTTTGCGACCCTGAAGCGCTTTTCTCCATGGCTTTTCCAGACAACCAGCGCCCCTTACTGAAGACTGACATGGAGCGCCACATCAATGAGGAGGACACTGTGCCTCTGTCCCACTTCGATGAGAGCATGGTCTACATGCAGGATGGTGGCTGCTGCAACACCCACCCCTATAATGAAGGCTATGTCTATTAACAACAGTGACAGTGAAGGGGATGTTTCCCCCCTCCCTTAGGCTTCTCCTTTTTCACAAGACCCAGAGGAAAGCTAAATCGACTTCAGTTTGTTTTTTAAATAGTACACTAAAAGGGGCTTTTCCTGTTGCATTTCTCCTATGGTCTGCCATGGACAGCGCACTTTATTTGAAAGGGGAGGGTTGGAACCTAAATGTTATACTATATAACAGGAGGAAAAGGGTGGGTTTGCTTTTTACTTAAGTTTGGGAAGGGAACATACAAGTTTTAAGTACAAAAAAGCTATATCATGTCTGTTTTGTTTCGTATCAGCATAAGATATTGTACATTTTCTCTCTGGGTATCCATAGTACAGTTAATTCTCATTGTGCAAAATAACCACTTGATGATGATATCAGCACAGCATGCCTAGGGCATTTGTTTCTTGCCATTCTTAATTGTCTTTCTGCAGTTATAAAAAAGAAGCAATGCACATACCACAGCATTTAATTTAGAAGCTTGCAGTGGCAGACCTTGCACCTTGCCTCTGAAAACAGCATCTATCTCAAGAGTTTTTCTCTTTTTCTCCCCCTTTTTTGTTGTTATTTTTTCCTTTTTTTTTTTTTTTTTAAATGGACTCCTAGAAAAGTTGTATGACCCGAAACAACTCTTATTTAATGACCTCGTGGCCATAAGTACCGTGACCAAGCAGCAAAATCTCTGACTTCAAACTTGAAGCTGTGTGCCGTATCTGGTGCCGTGTTGCTATATGTATGGACTATGCTATGGCTTAGACTTTTCAAGATCCATTTGAGGGTAGTAATTACATGTGATAGGACTTCTGATGATCATGTCAGCATTAAATACAGGATCACGATTGGGAGGGAGAAAACATTTTCTAACCTTCCATTTCCTTTGGTACATAAATAAGTTATTTAATCAATAGGAATTAACTGTACTAAGTCACATATCTAATTATGCTGTTTAGACACAGCAAGCACTCCTTGAGAAAAATATCCAATACACTAAATAGGTACTTTAGTAATTTTTAGACATGGTACCCATTAATATGCATTTAAACCTTTTACTGCTGTGTTATGTTGATAACATATATAAATACTAGATAATGCTAATGCTTCTGCTGCTGTCTTTTTCTGTAATATTCTCTTTGATGCTGAATTTACTATGACCATTTATAAGAATGCTGTAACTACAGGTAGCATTTCAGGACAAAATAGATGACTTGAACCATTTATTGCTTAGAAAATAGCTTACGCCATAGCTGTGCTGTAAGCAGCTTTTATGCGCATCCACAAATGACTAGTAAGCTTCAGCTTGCTGAGGAAAGCTCTGCAGAACCTTTTGTAATTTTCGGTGAAACAGAGGCTTAGACGAACTGTCAAACAATACCATGAAGTCGCTGTATGACGTTGTAGTGCTGGCACTGATGTTACCAATCAACTTGTTTTGGACACTAAACGTAAATGTGATCAGATGTGCTCAGAAGACAATTTAAATTTTGAGGTTGTTTTTTTTTCTTGTTATTTTTTTTCAAATTGTTTTATTTTTTTTGAGGGGGTAATCTTGTACACAAGCCACACGTACTATTATATATGTAGAATGAAAAGAAAAAAAGAGCCCTGACAAAAACCTGAAAGTTTTAACTATTTATGAGCACCTTTTCTGAAATATAATATTTCCTAGTTTGAAGGGACGGAGAGGGGGTAAGATCTTGATTTCTTTTTTTGCTCGGTGAAATTTAAATAGGTGTTAACATGGAGTACTTCATTTTCCAATATTCCCAAGAAGCTGGAGGGAAATCAATGCATAACCATAAAACAATGAGAAAATTTTCATCATAATGGGTAGATTTCAAAGGCAATCTTAGGTGGTGGGTTAATTTTCCATCCTCTGTCAGTTAAGACGCCAGTTAAGCTATGAATATTTTAATATCCAGTTAATTAAAAGTAAAGAAGTAATGGTTACTAGAAACCACAGGTGCATAAAAAACATTTGGGCAGGTGTTTAATTTGCTCAGATCCATAAGACAGCATATTTTATGGGAGTGTATATATGCCTTAATGTGTCACCTAATTCTGTCATCTGTAAGGCTCAGTGGCACTTAAGTTGTCAGTGATGAACCCAGAATCAGAAGTCTGAAATTGAAGAATTAGCAAAAAGGGAAAGGAAAAGGTTGAGTAAGATTGTTTAAAACAATGTGGTTTCCATTGAAATAAGGTTCAAATGAAACACGCTTTGATGACAAGTCCTTGGATTGGTTTTGGTTCTTTAATATCAGCATGGAGCGCCTCTTGCCTGTGGCAGGATGTGGGTATTTGGGAAAGGGGTTGGACAAAAATGGAAAAAAAAAAAGGGAAAAAAAAAAGAAAAAAAGAAGAAAAAAATGCATCAAATGTGTAATATTTAAGAAATATATATATATCTGTATATGGTAGTGACTCACTGAACAAAGCAAGCAATCAGACCAACATTACATGATCTCTTAGCAGAAGATACAAAAGTCTTTCAATGAACTGATTGACCCTTTTTAAAATGTACCTAAGAGGTTTATTTAAAGTCTGTTTTTATTCCACTTTTTTGTTTGTTTGGGGTTTTCAGGTAGAATAATAAATCTGGCAGCTGATTTCTGCAAGATTGTTGTGTATTGGATTCCTGACCATTTGGACTGGATTGGCCCCTGAGAGGTTTTGCTTTTGGAAGAGGAGATGATGGCTTGTTCCCAGTGCCTAGAATGGCTTTCTGCAAAATGTAACCCCCCCCAAAAAAAAAAAAGTGAGGAGTATGTACAATTCATGTGCATGTATATGCGAATTATAGCCAGGAATTAGATTGCCAAAGGATTGTATTTGGCTGACAAAAGGAAGGAGGATGGTCTATGTACATTTAGAGAAAGATTGATTTGGATTAAGACCACTTACACGTTTTCAAAGGGCATTTTAATACGCTACTGAATTTGAATGTGGGGTGTTTGGGGCTGGGGTGTGGATGCTGGGTTTTCTTTTGGTTGGTTGGATTTATTTTTTTTGTTTGTTTTCAAGCTGTGCTACGAGTGAACGGAAGATGCAGCCTTCACCTGTGTTTTTAGGAGGAGCTGTAACGGAGTTGGCTTGTGTGTGTTTGTGTATGTGTCTTTTTGCTGGTCAGAGCAGTGAGCAACCCAGGTTGCTACCACTGTGAAGCAAATCCAGGAGGCATCATACGAGACCTGTGCAGTGTGGTATGGCTATAGGTGCTCACATTTCCTCTGCTATGACAGTCCAGTTGCATCGGTAGCTGAATGGAAGTGAAATTAGATAAGGACTTGGCAGATCCCTTCAGAATCCAGTTGAGAGAGTTAAGATTACAGGTTTTGGGCAATGCACAAATTTTGCTTTAGGGATGTGACTTCCATGACAAGAGAGCCATAAGCCTTTTCTCTCCAAGGTCACACCAGTCTAACCTTCCCACATGCCAACTACATCTTAGCATTGTATTCTCTGAAAGCGTGAATTTCATGTGCTTGTCAGACCAAATCTGCCTGCTGTGGTAACTAGGGAAAACTGGGATACAGCAACGTTAAAGATTGTTTTCTTCAGTAATTCCCTGCAGAGAGCCCTTTGCAAAGAATCTTTTTGTCTTTGGGATTCTCTGGTACCTGGGACTATTCCCCAGGGATTAGCACTTAGCATTTTATTGCCCTTGCTGATTTGGGCTATGAGTCCATCTTCACAGAGACAACAACATCATCTAGTATATGTTTCTGCCTTGTTCTTATTTCTTTTTTTATTGGGTTATTTTTGTTTGTTTATTTTTGTTGTTGTTTTTTGGTTTGGTTTGGGTTTTTTTTGGGGTTTTTGGGGTTTTTTGTTTGGTTTTTTTTTGGGGGGGGGCAGGGGTGTTGTTTTAATAGCAGGAAAGAGACCAATGTGTGCAAAAGGTGAGGAAATGTTTGAATTGTTAATGGCTGTAATTTCCTTCTGAAGGGTGTTATCTTCAGTTCATGTACTACAGGTAATAGCACCCATGTGTAGCCATACTCAGTGCTGACATTAATAGCACTAAGGACTTCTGCAAATAATCTCTGTCAAAGATGTTTTGGGAGTCTACATTAATATGGTATCTTACATTCTAAGAATCATCACTCTGAAGTACTCCACTTGTATCTAGTTTTAAGACCCTGGGCGATCAATTCTTCAGTTCTCTTACCTGGCTGTTTGGGGTTTTTTTGGTTGTGTTTGTGTTTTTTTGTATGTTTTTAATCAGAGGCTACTCTGCTTGGAAAGGAGGTAGCAGGGGCCTGTGCCTCAGAAACTCCAGTTTAAAGTCACCTGTTTTGCTAAGATTCCAGGCTGAGAACTGGAGCATCTGCAATGCATTACTGAGCCTTGCCCTCTTTGTTCTCTTAGAGAAGAGGGAGCTGCAGTCTTCTGTTGCTTCCGCTACAGGAGTGGTAGCCTCTGGCAGAGCAGCAGGTTTCCCAGAGGAGGGCCATAAAGATGATCAGAGGGCTGGAGCACCTCTCCTATAAAGACAGGCGGAGAGAGCTGTTGTTCAGTCTGGAGAAGAGAAGACTCCAGGAGACCCTAGAGCAGCTTTTCAATGACTAAAAGGGACCTACGAGAAGGCTGGAGAGGGACTTTTTACAAGGGTATGTGATAGGACAAGAGGAAATGGCTTTAAGCTGAAAGAGGGTAGATTTAGATTAGACATTACAGAAAAATCTTCACTATGTGGGTGGTGAACTGTGAACCTATGCCGCAGGTTGCCCAGAGAAGTTGTGGCTGCCCCATCCCTGGCAGTGTTCAAGGCCAGGTTGGAGAGGACTTTGAGCAGCCTGGTCTAGTGGAAGATGTCCATGCACATGTCAGGGGGTTGAAATTAGATGAGCTTTAAGGTCCCTTCAACCCAAAACATTTTGTGATTCTGTGATCTTAGAACTACAAGATTTCTCAAAGGATGCCTGTCATATCTCTAAGAATCATAAATACATCAGCAAAGTGCTGTACCTTATTGCCCAGCTTTCATAACTGCGTAGGTAGGTGAAGTTAACTTCATCTTTTACTTCAGGAGGTTGAAATATTGGTTTACCCCTTGAAATACCAATATAATTTCTGTGGGAAGGAAATATCTGTGCCATCTTCTTATGTAATGATGTGAAAATGCCTATGAAGAGTCGCACTGACATTTTCCCAAAGAGCTATTTTTAAGTGAAAATGACACAGCAAACGTCACCAAAACAAGGGATAAATAAACTCCTAGAAGGTATTCATACATCATGTTCTCCAAACCTATAGTGTTATTTACCCTGGAAATGTATCTGGTCTTTAATACTGCTGCAGTATTCTCCTTAATACAGACTTTTATTGGACTGACCTCAAATATACACAGCATACCCTTAAGTTCTTTCTTTTTTAAAATGAGCTTCCTGGTGACAGTAGAGGCTACATGAAGACACCCCTGAGGCATGGTCATAATCAAGCATTTGGGTCTGGGAAGCCATAGATCTGTGTCTTTGCTCTTGCAAAAAGCTCTTCTACCCATGTCCGTGCTTTTTAAGTTGTATGGTAAAGACATAATTACATCTTTGTGATTTTTGTTTTTGTTTTTGTTTTTGTTTTGTTTTGATCTTTGCTAGTTTCTGAGTAACAGTTATTTGTTTTGATTTAAAAGAAGTATCTCTGTGTACTCCAGGTAACTGGGTAGATACTTGGGCTGCAAAGTAGAATTTTTGCTGTGTAATCCACAGGGCGGGCTATGGCAGTTCCTTGCTGTTGCCCTAAAAAGAGTAGAAGAGATTTCACTGGTTTTTTCCCTCCTCCCCTCTGTAATAGGACCCAGCTGATCTATGTGGAGATAGTTTAAACCAATTCTTCACTCACCCACAATATTTTAGTGAACAGTGTTCTTGTTTGTTAGTACAGTGGCACTTTATAGGAGCTTAGGTATAAAGAGTTGAGCGTTATAGGTGTACTGCGAAGGGCTCTCTATGGTGGCTTTCAGTACAAGCTTTGCATGGGGAGTGGCATATGGCTGCACGTCCTAAATAGAGGCAGAAGGAGGTGTTTTTGCAGAGGCGCCAGCTCTGCAGATCTTGAGACGTTTGCTGAAATACACAGTTAAGGCTGCTGCCTGGCTGGCTGGGATGAACCTGCCCTGGAAGACCTGGTGAGGAGCTGTGTGTGTACATAGAAAGCCAGGAGAAGCGTGATCCCAGCATGCCTGGGTGAGGCACAGAGATGGAAAAAAATCTGTCAGGGCAATCTGGCCCTACCAACTAGCTAATCCAGAACTGATTAGTACAGGAAGGAGGAGGTTATATGACCAATATAGTAAATCAGAGATAATTGTTTGAAAGACATGCTGCAGGAGAATCATAAGAAATGATGGAAAGTAATAAACTCTGTAAACAGCAGTAATTTTTTTAAGACCCCAGTGCTTCTGGGAGTGCTCCAGGAAAAGGAAGAGAAAAAGTAGAATGCAGAAAGGGACAATAATATTAGATGACAACAGGAGTTGTAGCATGAACTGCATTAGGGGACCTGGAAGATTGCAGTGTTTTAGATAAGGAAGGGACTAAGATAAGTACAGAGTCAGTAAACGGAGATAAGAACAGGAGAGAGGAGGTAATTTGAGGCAGTGCTTTTTGTGATCAGTGGGCCAAATGTGTTAGGCTAACAGAGCCACAAGGGCTATGTTTGGCCCTGGTAGTATATCCCCAAGGACAGGGATATCAGAACTGACTTTGGAGTGATTTTGATAATTTAGTAAAACCATCTGCACAGTGTTTGGTAACTGTTAACAGAGCAAATAAGATAGTGGAATATGCAGAGAGTGTTTTGGGCTATAAATGCAGTGACTTTATTGTCCCACTATATTAAAAAAAACCAAACAACAAAACACATGCACACACACAAAAAGGAAATACCTTACAGGATAATGGGTCAGCTTGTGAGTTGGTGTACATCAGCTTTGTTTCCTTGAAGTCAGCTAAGTAGCTTTATGCTAATAGAGTCTGTGGCCTGTATTTAGTAATGTGTATGCCTGTCTAGTGTGGTATATGCAGAGGACACTTTTTTTACTTGTTACATTATTCAGAAAGCTATACAAGTGATCAAGACCTGGGCCATAGCATGAGACCAATAATAAAAGATTAAATTAAATAAAAATATGTCTTCTTAATTCTACTGATGTAGACAACTCATTCAATTTTTGTATAAAGCTCTCTGCTGAAGCTCTATACACCCCTTTAATCCTCACACTGATCTTTTGTGACCAATGCCGGTAGACTGTAGCCCTGCTGCAGACTGGAGTCCCTGCTACAAGTGGTTCAACGCTGGTCTGTGCGAAGGTGGCTGGGATTTGTGGGGTCAGGCTGCCTTCCTAGCTGTTCACGAAGATCTTGTGGACATTTACAAGTCTTAAGCAGGGCACTAAGCTTCAAGACACTCTTGGGACTCGCAAATTTCAGCTACATTGCAGATTTAGCCACAAAGGCTAGTCTTGAAAAGTAGTTTCAGCCACTGCTCTGCTCCATACTACAAGGCTCTGTGAGCCCAACTGCAAGTATTTAGGATATCTAACGGCCTCCACAGAACCTTTCAAAAGCTTTGGTCTGCTGTACTAGGCCTTTTGTGATTCCTGCAGGAATGAATTGTGGGAGAGACAAAATGGGTGAAAACCGAGATCTGCATCTGCAGAGAAATAAAATGAAGAACATCTCTGTATTACCATTTTAGAGTTTCAGTGTGACACTGCAGGAGGGAGTTCATAGGAGTTGAGGCAGTCAAATGTTTCCTTGTAGCCCAGAATAGATGCCTACACCCAAAAAAGGACCAATAGCTTTATGCAGCGCAGGCATGTGCCTACTCAGCATTCAAGCTGTCATGACTTATTTTTTTTTTGCATGTTTAATTTTCCCTAATACATAGGGGATTATTCTGCCCAGTAACAAGTTATCTTTTAAACATTCTAATGCTCTACTTCATAGTACATAATGTTTCCTTGTGATTCTAGCCTCAATGGCTGAAGGAGCAATGCCACATAAGGAAAGGTCGGTTCCTGGAATTTTGCAGTCTATTAAAATTAGTAGTTTCTATGATCATAATCTAGCCTTGTGTAAGTGATGTAGCTTGGCTATGGCAAAACCAGTCTTTGAACCTCAGTTTAACTTGTTAATACTTTATGCCAGGTAAATGCCAGGTAAATGCCAGGAAAGCAGCTCCACATGCCATGTAACCTTTTCTTGCTCCTTTGACCACTTGATCCCCACATCTAAGGGTTATGTGAGACCTAGAAAGACAATGAGAGATGTCATAAGATGTCATAAGCAAGGCTTAAAAATGGCAGTATTAGCAGAAATTTGAAAGGATTCAGCTTGGGACAGATAGTGGAGAAGGAATAAAATCAAGGTCTACAGCATCATGAATTGTTTGAGGAAGAAAAATAAGGAATAAAAATCTACTGAGTCTCATAACAGGAATTTATTGGAGGACAATAGGAAAAAAAAAAGGCAGTTGAGGCATTTAGAGAACCTTAAGGAAGTAGTCCATCACATAGCATAATGATTCATTTGTGAAATGTATTGATGTAAGCTATTTTGGGCACCACAAGTCTTAAACAAATAAAGAAAAATTACTTAGACAAATCCATGGAATAAATGGCCAACAATCATTCTTGACTAGGATGATGAAGCTGAATTCTCCAAATCGGGAAGTCCCTAATGCAGAGACTCTCAGATCTTTGGAGAACATGTCAGAGTCACCCTCTTCCCATATGCTTTTTCTAAGCACTGATGCTGGTCTATCCTGGGATGGATGGATGGACCTTTGGCTACGGGTGATTTGGGTATCTCCTGGAAGTCAGTATGATTTGAAATGAAGGCAAAAAGTTCTGGTGGCACAATGTAGTGTTCTGTATCCTGCATTTTGTTTGGTTCCTGTGATTGAACTAAAAAGGATGTAACATAACTGGCTTAAGAAGTTTGTGAGTTTTTACACTAAATCTGTACATTTGAACCTGGAATCCTTTGCCTATAGAATTTGTTTTCCTTGGTAACAAACATACCCTTTACAAAGAGCTATTGTTAACTTGCGTGTGATTGTTAAGCTTCTGGCATTGGGGTCGGGGTTATTTATAAAGGGAGAAGAGAAACTGCTGCATTTGTGTTTAGGTCGGGACTGCATGTCTGTCAGAAAGGAAGAAACAAAAAACCCCACCAAGAGCAAAATTTGACCAATTAGTGAGTAATATTCATATCCCTGCCACTTAACACCTAACATCTTACCACGCTTTCTGTCTGTGTGGCATTTTTACATATAGTAAGCTCAGCTGTTTAGTTACACATAGGGTTGAAGCAGGATTAAGGAGTTATAATCCCTCAAAATAAGGAAAGAGGAAAAAACCCCACACTAATGAATGTCTTTCCCTTCTAATATTGCCTCTAACTCTATCAATAATGTATTCAATAATGCTCTAAGTTCCATCCTCAACAGATAACATTAAGCAGTACATATCCTAATTTCATCAGACTTGGGCTCTTGCTTAAAACCTTAGGTGATTTCATGCATTTATATCAGTTATATCAACAGACCAGTGCATCTGACTTTCTGAAAGCAGGTGTACACAGAGATTTCTCATGGCAAGATGGTTTGGGTTTTGATGGGATGGTTATGACAAACACAGACAGCAAGAGACCCAAATCTCTCATGTGAAATAATAGAAAAAACCTCCAGAAATCATGTATATGTGGTGTCTTCAGTTAGTAATATATTGGGAAGACAAAAAGCAGATTTATTTGGTTGATTTGTGTTTGGGGACGACCCTGTACATAAAGTGTAATGGGAAGTCAGTATTTTTGAAAATTTATAGAAGAGGATGTAGCCAGAGAAGCATGACCTGCTGACTCACTCTCTGAAAATGGTATCAGTCTAAAATATCATTGTAAGTGTGAGCTGAATTCTCATACAAGTCCTAAATGGGATAGACAGCAGTTCCATGCATTAGGAGGACAGTGTGCCATGTATGGCTGTATCCAGTTGGGAAGAACAGAGAAAGAATCCTGAGACCATTAAGCATAAGAAAAGAAGATTGTAGCTCTCAGTCTTGCTGCAAATTGGCAACTGCAAGCTGTAAATTGTAACTCATGAGACATTAAAAATTAGCTTGAGATAGCTTGCTTAGATGCCATTAATTCCGAGGCATCAGATGAGTTCAGTATCTGTTGGATTGTATACCCAGGATGTCTTTCTATCTGGAGACATTACTCAAGCTGAGGAATTTTTGTGCTACATGGAGTGATTTCAAATTTGCTAAGAAAATTTCTATCTGGAATGTTCAATGAGATGTGTTAAAGAAAAAGTCATCGCATTAAAAAACACGCCTCTATACTGATCAGATAGAACAATGAGGATTGGTACATAGACAGCAACATTATTGATAAACCCCCTCCAAATCCAGAGGGTCTTATATACCTAGCAAAAAGGACACCATGAAAAGCAAGCCAGTATAATGTCTCAGGTTTTTGATGTTTATGAGGTAATGAGTAGCTTCCTTTTTTGCATAAAGAAAAGCAAAGGTTCCCCATAAAAAATCAATGCCTATCAAGCATTCTAATCTTTTTCTGTGGTGTCTTTATTGAAAGATGAAATTCAGATTTAAAGCTGAACCTGTAACCCACTCTTTACTGAATGCAGTTGTTGCTATGCCATAATTATAGAATATATCACAAAGCAGCATGGTATAATATTTTTATTGACATGGATGTGAAAGTGATGTATTACCATTACCAAGCAGCTTGTTATTTCTGTGCTGTTTATTTGTGAAGGCAGAAGTACATTTTACAGCTCCTCCCCCAAAATAGAAAAGGCTTTTATAGCAGTATTCCAAAGAACCTTTTATTTACTCTGAGCCTCTTATGCTGAGGGAAAAAAAAAAAAGAAAAAAGAAAAAAGAAACCTGTTCTTTGAATGTTTAGGAATTTTTGAATAGTGGCTGCATCATTTGTCTGCCAATGAAGTTATGAATTTAATGACTATGAAAGAAAGTCTCAAGTCCTGATGAAGGATTTGACAGTGAGATGAAGGTAAAGTGTCTTAAAGAAGTAGCACAGATGTGTTTGCTAATATTTATGTACTTATACTCAAATATTAAAAGTGTTTCTTTCAATAAAAGTTATCAACAATTTGGGACATTTATAAGAGAGAAGATGATACTTCGTGTCTTGCCTAAGCTTCTAGCAGAAGCTGAGTTAAAGTGGTGGAATCTGTCTTAAACTGTTTTCTTGCTGTATTTTGCTGGAATGACAAAAACTGTCTTGGATCCATCCTGCAATGGGTTCCTTTGGGCCCAAGTTGTCCAAGGAAATGTAGGGTTCCTCAGCAGTAGATCTGTCCAAACCTTTTGCTGTTTTGATGTGGCTGTGGAAATGGAAATAAAGGCAACAGGAAGGAAGAGACCTTCCACCTGCAAAATGTGGGGCTTCTGAGATTTTTTTATGTTGTACTGTCCTCATCTATTTTCTTTTGAAAGGCCCAGAAATAACCACCTGATATTATAAATTTGTCATGCTAAGGCTACAGGAGGCTCTGAAAATGCCTTAAGAATACAAGCTTTGAGCACTTAGGATTGTATTGTCCCTATAGGAAAATCTCAAGGTGTAAAAACTTACTAAGATGTTAGTTACCACATTCTGAATGGTTTTCTAGATGTAGAAAATCTGTCTATAAGGATGATCTGAGCTTTAACCAAATTATTCTATTTTGATCTTCAGTCTGTTGTGATTTTGGAAAGAGACTTCAGATTTTGTGGGAAAAGGAGGGAAACTTTATCAGGAAAGAAAAGGAAGGGAAGGGAAAGGAAAGGAAAGAAAAGGAAAGAGAAAGGGAAAGGGTTAAGTTTTCTAGGGTGCTGGAATGTGAGGTTGCCCAATGGAGCAGGAAAACAAAAGTTAAAAATGCATGGATAATTACAGTTGACATATAGATTTCTGATTTACTACATAGATACTATTCATGTACATAGACTCTATAGACACTTTATATAATAGCCATGTAATTAATGTATACATTATTAATATACAAGTGCTTCTATTAAGAGATGTCATTAATGATCCTGCCATCCTGAAGCTGTAAGATGCAGCTCAGTGTGATCCCCATAAGACATTTGTTCCGACCTGTCAGAACTAGACAAAAAAGCTGGAGTAAATTCTTCCCAGTACGTGAAATCCACTAATAAAACTATATGAAAGCAGCCAGTCTCATAGTCCTGGAAAGGGGACACACAGGCAAGGTTTTTTTGGTGAGACAGGAAGAAAAGATAGAGAAGTGGATCAAGGAAGACTTAAAATATACTGAAAACAGTCAGATCTCTAGGAACAGACTAGAGGAAGAACTGTACCGACATATAATATATTCAAAGTAAAAAATAGGAAACTTTTAATTTCTCCCTTATTCACTTTCAAAATGGGTGTGGAAATTAGAAAAGGGCTAAGAATCAGTTCTGAGAGGAAAAACATTTAACAGATTCCCATTACTGCCATAAGACAACCCATTAATTTGCTGTCAGTTTCTGCCTAACAATAGAAAAATTTTCATCTTCCCTGGAAAACTGTAAACCAGAATGTCTTCACAAGACTTCAAGAAAAATAATGATAATTAGTGATTTTAAGGTTAAGTATAATAATTACAACGGGTAGTAGAGACATTTGGATTGCAAATATAATCATCTCTCTCAGAAGAAGTTAGAGAAAATAATATTTAGCAGTAGTGTTTAAATGTACACAGTTCAAATGCTTTCTGAGTCTGCCTTAAGGTCTATGAATTTGACGTCTCTCTATCTTTTTTATACCTGTAAGTGGCCTATGGTTTTCTGAATGCGTGAACATTCTCTGCACAGGTGGAAGCCTGATATATGGAGGGATAGAGGTCAAAGGTCAAACACAATCAGAAGCATCAGGTTTTGTCAACATTTGCTGGCAGCAGAACTCCACTTAATGGCTTGGTAAGATCTTCAGCATTTCACAGTGGTACTGTGAATTTTTCTGTATAATTTAGATAAAACAAGAACCCTGAAGTCTGTTGAATTCAACAAGACTGGGCTCAGGATATCCTTACTGTACCTCATTATCATATGGATGAAGCTAATCTTGTACGCCTTATTGGGTTTTTTTACGTTTGCTTGCTATGAGGACACTGATTCATTCTGCCTTTGCCCCTTCTTTATCCATTTATTCTTGTATAGAGGGTGTGAATCAAGCAAGGTCAAACCAATCAGCACAAATGCAAATGAAGACAAAAAGTAAAGAACTGGGCTGTCACATCCAGTTGTTTGCTGTCTTCTCCATGCAAATCCAAGAGGTTTTTTCCTCTGGTGTTTTTTTTGACCTGTAATAGGCTACTACTTATTTTTATTCTGTATCTATTTTTATTCTGTGTCATCACCAGAACACTGTAATCTGTTGTTTCTTCTTTTTGGATGAGAAAAATCATATTTTCTTCTTATCCCATGTACTTCACTTGTCTTGGGTTCTTCTGTTTTACATTCTTTCATTGTGAAAATCCCATTTTCAGGAAACTAAGGCAGATGTATCAACTTACTCAGATAAGTTAATATATCTGATAGAGTACTTTGGCAGAGAAACAATGCAATATTTAGTCTTAGTGTATGAAATATTTGGGCATAAAGACCAGTATTGATATATACAAGGAAGGATGTTTGTCATCAGCTTGTGACTCGGGCAGCCTGGGTCTTGTTTACAGCGCTGCTGGTGCTCTTTTACAAAGCTCCTTTTTTTTTCCTGTTACCCCTTGTGACAAACAGGCAGGAATCTCCTGCCTTTTTAAAAAGCTTTGAGATCTACAGATGGAAATATTCTATGGTATCTAAGAATTAATGTCATTGACTGGTTGTATCAGCCTGTGATGTTCATCTTTCAAATTGTCAGTACTGCCTAATGCCTTTGGATCATAGGTTTCTTCTTAAAACAAAATGCCCTAAAAGATTTAAAACTAACGCTGTATTTGAGGTCTCAGAATTTTTGGGATATCAGGCCACCTGCAATTCCTTTTGAGAGAAATTGAAGTGTATAGTTTATATATGTAAATCATTTTACTAAACCTCACAAAACTCACTTCTTTTCAAACCTGTTTATAGAGTCATAACAGTGTTTCTTCATTGAAGCATGTCATTGAAACATGTCCTGCTTAAGCCTAACGTACGACCAGCGAGCAACTCCTCAAGGAAATAAAAGTTCCTATTTTGTGACTAACATATTATAAAGATTGCAGGATTTTAGTATAAAAATATGTTTGCGTCAGAGATGGTGGGAAAAGCAATTCTTTTCCTACCATGTTTATCAGCACGATTAGCTTTCAGCCATGTGCGAAGTTATTTTAGAAGACATTACCCCACTAAAAGTCACCCAACCTCAGTTGAGTCAAAATCACTTGTGTACTTTGGAGATATAGCCTCATGAAAAAGTAAGCAACTAATTATCTGAGGGGTCCGTATTCCTAAGCAGTTATGAGTTTCCTAACTCCACTGCACACCATTTTTCCCCTCAAAGCCCTATGGGATAAGGAAGTATATTTCCTGCTTTATAGGTACCTACTGAGATATGGGTGAGGAATGGTCAAACAAGGATTCATTTGATCTGAAGCTGATCCAGCTGCATACAGTTCATCCAGAGGCTGTGCACTGGATACAATTTCCTACTTCTTCACAGTCTCTAATGAATTCTTCTGATGGGGCTATGTGACCCTCATAAGGAGCAGTCCATTCAGGCAAAGCTCCTGTGCTGAACACCAGCCCCACCTTGGTTGTCTGCTGTGGATTTTAGCAGCCAGGTAGAGGTGGATTCCCAGACTGCAGTTTTTTCTTAGACTGAAGGTGAAGACAGCTGGCAGGAGTTGGTGGGAAGAGAGGAATACAGGTCCTGTGGAAAGCTAGGTGCTGTGTTTTGGCTGAGCAGCAGTTTTGTGCCACTGTGTGATGCAAGCAGTTTTGGGTGGCAAGTGCTCCACTCTCATGTTTTGATCCTACTCCTATTTGAAAATCCTGCAAAATGCCTTGGTATTGGACATATGGGCCGATCCCTGATTCCCACAGGAGTGCTGTCAGGAGAGGCATCTCGTGCAAAACAGGACCTAAAATGGCAGTTCCACTCAATTGAAAAGAATAGAATCAAATCAATGATTTTGAAGGATTTGTAATCACTGAGGGAAAAGATCAAGCAGAGTGCTTGTGAATCAGACGTACTTTGTGTTTGCTAGGAAATTGTTCTGTCCTCATATGATTCCACTTATCTCTAAGGTATCTTGTGGAGTGAAAGGAATGATGGAGCAATACTGAGTAAGCAGCATTTTTGCTACCATTCCCTGCCTTGCAAACCAGGATCTGTCACATGTGCATTGATTTTATTCATAAAGGATATTCGTAAAGGAAATTTGGTTTTCACTCTTAATAAATTAATTTAGTAGTTAATAAAAACAGGAGCTAAATATCTATTGTGTAATGCATCCAAATCACAATGACCTTTCTTTGAACATGAGCTATCAAAACCATGAGTATGGTTCACCTGAGACCTCAAAATTTGCTTGCTTTTGCACCTAATGCCAGAACTTAGACTCTGTTCTCCTAAGGCTGAAAGGCTAATGTATTAATTTGCAGTGTTGTGCAGCTGCCAATTTGGTTGAGTTTTCTTTTCTTCTCACAGAAGTTTAATTTCCATAAAAGGGATTTTGATTTGACTGGGCTTGTTTGGACAAGATTTTATGGGATTTGATTTCAGTCATGGTGTTTGATGTCTCATTGCATAAAGAAATACAGCACAAGGACAGAGAATACTATTTAATTTTTCACTAAACGAGCCTATCAAGTGTCTTTTTGTATTAAATGTGTGTGCAGGTATATTGACCTGACCTAATGGAGTATCCTTCCTTGTTTAACTCTTAGCAGCATTATGTTAACCTAGAGTTCTTTATCACTCTACTCTTTGTGGCGCTTATTTTCAAAGAATACATAGCAGGAGATAAAATTAGTTGAACTGGATAATAGGCAGTAGAAACAAAATAGCTGCATGTATCAGGGGCTCATAGTTTTCTGGGGAAAATTTCTAGTTGCTAGAGAGTCACTGCAGAAGATTTCCAAAGTCATATGTTAAAAGTGTGGTGACAGGCACACAACAACCCCAACAAAACAAAACAAAGTTAAAGTAGTTGATAGATATGCACTTCATCAAAGCATATAGCTCTTGAAGAAGCTAGTTTCTAATGGCTGGTTTATAATTATAGATAATAACATCGATTAATGATAGAAAAAATGTAAAAGAACCTCTTTATTGTTGTTACTCAGATTCCTTTGGTGTTCTGGGCTCTCTAGCATACAAGAATCAAAAAGTAGAACAAAAGTTTCCATCAAGAACCTGTAATATAACTATAGTAAAAGAAAGAAAAATCTCAAAGCAATAAACAAACTCATCTTCTTTAACTCTCTACTGGATGAAATCCAAGTTGGATTCAATCTTCTACAACCCTGCTGAATTTAAAGCCATCTGCAGGGGGTAACTGATGGCAAGATTTGCCCCTAGAACTCATTTAGAAATATGTCTTCATTTGGCACAATTCAGCGGAGATGAAAGGCAGCAGCACTTTGTGAGCTTTACTGAGCAAAAAGGTTTAAAGCAGCTGACAAGCCTCATAAGATATTGTTGTACCAGTTTGTATTGATTGTGCTGGAGGGCACCTCCTTGTGGAAGAGGATTGATTTTTGTGTGTTTTCACAAAAAGATTTTAATAGTCTTTGTACTTGCTGTCATGTCACAAAGGCCCACAAGCAAGACATGTCTGATACCACAACTTTAAATGATCAGCCCTTCAGTCTTCAATAAGCATCAATTAATCCTGTATGAAAACATCTCCAATGTGGTTACACTGAAAACCAATTTTTATAAGTTATAAGGTCAAATTCTGCACTCGTGCAATAGCAAAGCAATCAGTGCCATCCAGAAATTAAATTAGCTCAGCTTTAGAGAGAGATTAAGAGAAAGAGTACTCAGTTTCTCATTCTTTGTTAAGAAGGTCAAATTCTTTCTTAAACTCATGAAAATGTGAAAGCTGTTAATTGCAATCATTTGAGTAATTGGATAGCAAATCATTCCTAGAGCTTTTACTTTTGCTTCTTTACTCAGAAATTTCATGCCTCTATCATTTACTGAGGCAAACATTTACAGAGAAGAAATTACTAGCAAGCTAACTTTTTCAAATTTGGGCAGAAAAAGCACTGAAGAGAGTTTTCATGCCTTATATATGTAGACATGGTCAAATGACTATAATGTTCCTAAAAGTTTATCATAGATCAGTGGTACTACTATCAATAACAACTGTAGATCTCCATCCTTAAAAGTCCTGTAGAATTTAGTAGGGTTGAAACGTCAGGTTTCGATTAACTTCAATGTAATATAAAAAAAGTTTGAATGTAATCGAACAAGAAATATTATTTATAGGTTTAGAACCCCCAGTGTTTTCAATAATAGGGTAACTGTAGTAATTTTCAAAGCACGTGTCATAAAATTCCTGTTTACTTCTATTGGGCTTTCCTGTGAGATGAGGATACCCTTTGTTTTTAAGTCCATGTCCAGCCTACCATCAGGCTGTAGTGAAACATCTACTTTAGCAGAACTGGGGCACTGGTTGTCACAGACATCCCAAAGAGTAAGTGGATCATTTGTGGTTTCTTACAGCTAAAGTGGGTGAGGTGCCCCCCTCCTCCACCCTAAATCAATAGTAACTACTGGCATTTCTTGGCTGCTGCAGGCTCCACCACTCAATCATGAATGTACTCATGATGCATGCCATGAAGTGCTGAGCTCTGTATCCCAGCTATGTGCCAGTCCAGAAATCATATTCTTTTCTACTTCCATTCCTCCTGTAGTTGTAATTCTTACCTTCTTACTCCATGTATCTTATTATAAGTCTGGAACAGAAACAGGTTTTGCCACTGAGCCAAGTAGTAATGCAATTCTCCTATGCTTCCATCCTATCATATCTCCTATGATTTAGCTTTTAGAAGCAGCATTGACAACTTACATGTCCCAGGTCAGACAGGAAAAATATTCTCTGCTGCTTTGTTTTTTGTTTTGTCTTAGCAAAGGCCTTTTGAATCTTCTGGAGTGTTGTATATGTGAGTTGCAGCCGTTATAATATAAATTACAGATTAAGCCCAAATCGACATGGAGGTAAATAAAATTAATAGAACTACTTCTTCTGACGTCCATATTAGGTTCATCTGAGTTAATGAGATTTCTTAAGTAAAAGCTTTTACTGTATGTTCATGCAGTATTTTTTGAAGTGGGATCTGGAATCTGTTTTTTACTGCTGCTGCACTAAAAATAGCAGTGATGTAATGTATTTTGCAAATACTGATCTTTACTGTGGAACTTAACGGTTGTAGCTTTTAACTTTTTCTAGTTTGTAACTTTTATTTGTTTCTTTCTCTGCATATTCACACAAGGAAAGCTCAACTGCTTTAGTGCTAGGAAAAGTAATGAGTAAAGAAATGAGAAGATGGAAAATGTTGGATGGTTCTTCAGAAACAAAGATGGCTTCTGCTCAGTGTAAGTCAAATAAACCTGCGTTTAGTTGCTTGTTTGTAGGGAATATTGACGATGAGAGGGTGGACAGAAAAAGTATCTTATTTCTAATGAAACACAAATCCGGAATATTTCAAGACATCATAAACTGGTCATTATCAAAGCCATCAAGGCTATTTTTTTCCCCAGAACAAATATGAAAACAAAAACTGCTTCTTTTGTACAATACTGATCAGAAAAGTAGAGAAAAGAGTAGAGAAAATGTGGAAGACAGACAAAGAGAGAATGAGTAACATGACTCTGTGAATCAGCAAGTGTTGGCAGTGCTCCTTAAACTCTTAACCAGCTGGAAAAAGTTGGCTCTGACTGTAAGCTTGGATACAGAATATTCAGCAGGATAGCAGAATAAAAAAGCAAATGTATTAACTAATTGTTTGAAGATGAAAATAAATTACAAGATTAGCTAATATACATGCAAAAGTATTTATATCCTGTATGTTGTGTATTCAATATTTTGCATCTTGTATGGGGGGAACAACCACTATCTCCTCCAAGCATGTTAATCTTGATTTCTGATGTAAAATGATAGTAGGGATTTCACTATAGTGCAGTTTTCATCTATCCTTTAGCAGCTTTTTTGGGGAATGGAAGGAGAACATATTGCCTCAGTTAATTTTGAAAGACTGTGTTGTTGTTTTGTGTGTGTATATATATGTATATGACACAACCCAAGAAGTTTTTAAAAGGAAGATGCAATGTGAGAACAATGCTGACATTCTGGGATGTAAGCAGTCAGATCCATAACATTTTATCTAACTAAAATAGTGGTTCTTAAAAGCCAGATAAAGATTTCAGGGATCAACTGCATAATTCTGTCACTCAAGGAGTACAGAAGCATGATCAAAGAAGCTTTATAAATATCATTAATTAGAGACAGAAAAATACTGCACATGCTTTATCTCACCCAGCTCTCTGCTATGTGACTGTTTCATACAATATGCATTCCACTGTTTTAAAAATATCACTATATGACATCCAGCTCTGCTTTTAAAACTAGTGTTTAAGACCAACTGAGAAAATATTCCCATACAAATATGAAGTTTTATTCTTAGAATTGGTGCAGAATAGGTAATGAGGACTAGGTAGAGTTGTCATGGTTGTATAGCTGATGGATAGTTCATAGAATTTAACAGCTACTATTGCATGTCTGAGATATATGTAAAATCTTTTCTTATGCAGTCATCAAACATTTCATGTGATCTTGTACAGAATCAAGCAAATCCCCAGCAATGTCTTTCTAGTCCCTCTGCACCATTACAGATATAGCTGGATTATAGTTGTAGGACCTTGCAAAGGTCTCTGTGTGTATCAGCAGATATATTTCTCTGACAGAAAGGTAGAGTGATGACAATTGCAGGTCAACCATGTGAGAAAAGAAAAGAAATGAGTGAGCCCAAGGGCTCAATTCTTAACCCAGAAGCCTGAGCGCATATGCTTGGTTTGATGTGTTCCTTGTCAGTTTAACTTCTTGGTTTGTGTGGTGTTATCGATGATGCAGTATGTTTTTATACTAAACAGTGGAATTGGAATTGTATTCATTTCTCTGTGCTCAAGTTCTCTGTCTGCAAAATGCAAATAACTGCATTGATTTGATATTCCCAAATGAAGAATATTATTACCAAGCATAGCACTTGATTATACAGCATTCTACAAAGACTAAGGTTTTCCAGAAGTGGCTCCAGTGGGGGTTGAAGGAAGAACACCTAAGCATCCAAGAAGTACTGAAAACTCAGTAACTTTCATTTAGCTGAAGACTAATTTTTGGATTGTGGTTGTTGACATCCATAGGACACATGTAAGTATATGACCAGAAGGGAAAGGCAGTGGACTGGCAAGTAGCAGGTATACTTCCCTAGAGATTACTGAGGAGAAAAAAGAAAAGAAAAAGAAAGTGGAGTGGATGGGAAGTAAAGAAAAGGAGGAAAGGGTCATTCTGTGACTAAAGCCATAGGAAAAATAAGGTTTCTTGGAGAAGTAATAGAGCTTAGGAGAATATCTAGAAAAGACAGAATAGAGAGAAGAGAATGGAAAATAATTTAAAAAGAGGCAGATATACATGACCAAGAACTCATTAATCATTCTTTCTGAACCATCTAGCCTTGCAGCAGTTTGTACACAGAAGTACTTACCTACTGCAGGAGGATGTGATTATGTGGAAAGTCAAATGTGGTTCTAGCCTGGATCAAGGAAGTTATCACCATGAGAAACCAAAAGCCATCAGTCCCATTGCTGTCTTGTGCTGTGTTGGTTATGTACTTCCAAAAGAACTTGTAACTACAATGGATTCACAGAAAGCGATACTCAGGACCTGTTTTTTCTAGATTGGTTGTGGAACAGGAGAGTGTTACGTCCCAAAAGACTCAAATGAGTACAATAGTTTCAGGAAAAAGGCATATGATTAGTATCTATGAATACTTTGGTTCTAGGCAGCAGCCAGTGCCTCAAACTGCTCCTTGGTTCTTGTTCCTCGGTTTCTAGCTCTGGTCCTATGTAGCTCATAGCATCTATTTAGGATGCTGATGAAATAAGCGAGATATTCTAGGTGGTGCATCCATCACTGTCCTTGTGAAATTGAAAAAAGCACCATAATATGACTCATCCAACGTTAAGAGGCTTTTGGCTTTATCATCAGCAAATTTTACTAACTTCCATATATGCAGTAGATTAAGTTATAGAAAAGCTAAATACAGAGTAACACAGTGTCGTCAATGGTGGAGGAATGCTGCAATTGTGAATGGTGTAGGGATTTTCAGGTAAGTCAGTCGCAGTAGCATCCAGTCAGTGAAATACTGCTGAAAGCTATTTGAGACAAACATCTGACAAAACCATAGGAGTTCAAAATAGCATCTTAAAAGGGAAATATTGAGATTCTGAAAGTTCTTAGAAGTTGCTGCTAGCTAAATGGTATGGATTTTGTTTCAAAAGTATGTATTTAGAAAGTAAAAAAACCAGCAATATTAACCTGCTAATTTGCTACACTTCGAATAGCTGTAGAAGATTTTGGGGAAAAAGAAGTTATACTTAAATGGACTATGGGAATTAATTTGTAAATCAAACACTGACAATATCTTCATGTTTATTAGGTCCTATAATTTCAGAGGAAGACTAAGTTTTTCATAGAGCCCATAAACATTTAGTTTGTTGTAACTACAGATTTTAATGGTTGAAAAACAGGCTCATCCATCTGTTGGAGACCAGCAAAACAAATACCTTGAGTTACCTGTATAAGTTGCTTTCTCTGTAAATGTAGTTCTAAATACGCACAAGAAGAACTGACAATATTGCTCATTTTTTAGACAGGATGTCAGATTTAGGGTAAATGATGCTAAAAAATATTTTAAAATGGTCCTTAGCCTCTGTCAGTGCAATAAAATGATCACAGCAGGTTTTTTCCCATCAAAGCAGATGGCTTTAATGATTTTTCAAGCCATGCTTAATTCATCTGCAAACAACAGAGATCGGTTTGCAAATGTGTACTGAAAGAGAGAGATGTTACTGCTCATAAATAATCTGCAAGTTTGTTTTACCCCATCATTAGAGGCAAATGGTGTTTACTTAAGGTAAATCATTTTGTGAACCGTCTCAGAGTCAGTGTTGCAGTTGCAATAAATTACCTGTAAAATGACATGAGCATCACCTGGTTAATGTGTCCAGTACAACTGACCTGATGGAATAAGTAAAATTATCTATTTTCTTTTGAATTAAAATTGTGTTATAGAAATGATTCCTGTCTTTCCCAAATACTTGCTTATGTTGCACTATAAAGTGAATGTTGTTTTTCATCATTTTCTACTGTGAGTTTGTTGTTGCTGTAATATTCTTTAACACCAGGCAGAGAAAAACACATGATCAATTCACATATGGGTAAGTATTTTAAAAATATTTTTATTTTTGTGTAGCATCAGAAGTTAATCAGAGAAGAGCTGAAGAACCAGACTGTAGTAATGATAGCTTTGCAATGAGTAAATTAAAACATTGATTCTGGCTTCTTTATGTCCCTAGAAGTGGAAATTTACTTGTCCTTAAAATTATATAATTCCTCCATTTATCTAGTGGTAGAAATATAACTGGGAAAAAAAATGTTTGAGTTTAGTGAAACAATCAATGTATTTCTGGCCACTGAAACTTAGTTCAAAAGAGGCTTTTGAACTGGATTTATCAATAACTATGTTTCTCCCGGCCATAAAGAAACTGAAAATTTTGTTTCTGTTTATAGATACGTACCAAAACTCTGAAAAAAAAAAGAGGTAGTCTTTTTTTTTCAGAACAGGCATTTATCACTTATAAATGTGAGTAATGTACCCAATTAGGCCATCCAAAACTTGTTTTCTTTCTAAACTGGTCTTACTTGAAGTTAAAATATGTCTTATGATTTATGATTGATGGCTTGCCAGCTAAACCATTTAAAATGTAGCAAGAATAGACAAAGGTGTCGGGATGACACTGACTATAATAAATAACATGAGATATGTGTTAAGAAAACTGTGAAATTAGATATTGAAGAGCATTGATGCTTGGGGTTGTAGATGTTCTTGATTTTGAACTGGAATTATAAACAAAGTTGTATAAAATCATTTAAAAGAAAGTTAGTTGCAGGCGTCATTCCTGATATTAACATTACATGTTTTTTCAGAATGCTAATCTTGGACTGTCTAAACATTTGCACTCAAGCCTCATCAAAATGTTGAAGTATTTACGCAATTAATATGAATCATTCAGTTCCTTTCTATATCATAGTCTGTACACTTCCAAATCACTTCCATCTGAGGTTGCTGTAAAAAGCCAAGATCTCCACACCACTCAGGTCAGAAAGGGAAGTTTCGAGCTCTGCACAAAGGATTTGGGTATGCAGAACACAGCTAATCTCAGAGGTGAGGACACTCGACTAAATCACTAGCTATGCAAAGACAATTTATTGACCACCCTTATTTCAGTAGGTGGTAATGCAAAAAGCCTTTTCTGATTTCACAGGGCAGATCTTTCAGACCTTGACTTGCAGCCCTGATAAGGTTAGCTGTAAGAGATACACAAGGTTTATATGCCAATATAAAATTTTCATCAGGCGGACAATAGAAGAGACATCTTCCAAATAACCTTCTTGTTTCACTGTTAGAAAGGATATTTTAAAATCACCCTTATTCCAAAACCTTGGTGATATGACATTATTCATGATGGTTTTCTGGGAGGATGATAGCAAGCCCCTACATGCAAAGATGTGACATTCTTGAGTCACAGCAATTAGTTCAGTTATCTAACACAATACAAGCGAAAGTGAGAAAGAATGGGCCAGAACAGGAATAATCCACACCATGCCCTTCAATTCAGACAGGGAGGGGGGTCAGGGTTATAAAGATTGCATTCAACTTGTCAGCAACAGTGCTAGAGGGCATAATTTAGCAGTGAAGTTCATGCCTAATGCCAAGAAAGCAGCTGGCATCCTACAAGAAATACACTTGAATAGAACACAGTTCAAGACATTCAAGACCTTTCTGAGAGGTGAAAACCTAGATGAAAATGCTGCCTCAAAGTATAAATGGAGGATCTGTCTAGCACTGTGCTGTTGGCATTCTGGTAAAAAAAAAAAAAACAAAACAAACAACCCACAACAAAAACCACAGTTGGAAGGTAGGAGGAGGGGATTGTATCCTGCTAAACTGTGAGTTTCAGTAATAAGGCTTCACTAAGAAAAGTGCAGCATAACTAAATTTAACATACATTCTAGAAGAGCAATCAAATCATATAGCCAGAGCTTCAGTGAATAATTCATGTGAAACCTGACGAGATAAAAGGACTGACATGAGGAGAGAACACCATAAATAACATACTGTAAAAAGACTGAAGACCAAAGATCTAGTTTTTCATCAGCAGATATAAGGCAACGTCCCCCTTTGGAAATGCTGGTTCTTCTCTGCTCAATCTAGTCAACTTGCATTTTCACAGTTTTTAGTTGAGAAACTGACAGAAGGCAAATTTCCCAGCAGACAAATTTAGTATTGCTAACTTGCTACTAACTCTACTTCTTGCCAATTCTCTAATTTTCTCGAATTGACATTTTGCTGAACAGCATAATAAATATGGGACCTTCTTACCATTCTTGGTGACTGTGAACACCTTTAACCATTTCTTCTCTATGAGGTACACATCTCTGCCTCCTTGTCTGAGTCTCTCTGCTTTTCTTGATCTGCTCTTCTAGGTTTGAGAAGAGAGATGAAAAGGACACACATGAACACACTGAAAGACTGAAAATCTCTTTGCTTGGAAAATACTTTTTTTTTTTTTAATATTTCTCTGCTGCAAAAGATTAATGTAAGTGAAGCAACACTTTAAAAATAGTGATAAACACTGCAGGGAAACTAGCGGCTGCAGTATATCTGCTCCATTGCTTAAAAGCCCATCTCTACCTCTTCCACTGCTATACAGCTGTGTTGCTCTTACCTGGGAGTTTTGCTTGTGACATTATTACTAGAATAGTCTGCTTTTTTGACTCTTTGTTCCCCTCTTTTTCTTTTTTTTTTTCCCTCCTGACCTTTGCAAGAACACCTCCTGGGTGACCTTTATCAGTATACACCAAACTGCAACAGGGAAAATCTCTGTTGTTTTTCTTAATCATAAGGACACTTATGCTGGTATAGTTTACCACAAAGCCAAGCTGAGTGTAGCTGCAAAATTTTTTCACATTGTAGGTGCGTTATGCTGTGGTGTGAACATTCTCTGAGGTGCAAACTGCTCTCCTTCCTGAGTATTTGCCTTAGTCAACAGACTTCTGATGATATGTTGGGATGGGATGCAGGTGTGGTCTGTTGTTTTCTTTGCAAAGAAATTCTCATATACATGTGATAACAAAGCATTTATGACTCCAGCAGGTTCCTTTTGTGTAAATGATCGTAAGATCAGGATGTATGGTGGCCCACTGAGTGTGCTTCCACTAGTGGGAAAGGGTCAGCTAGAACCATGGTGGATTGTGTACTATGCAGGTGCAGTATACTTGTTGGATTGTTCTTGTGTTTAAAGTGAAATATACTTATGTGCTTCACTTGACCAAAGCCAAGATGCTCAATGGAATGCACACCCAAAGCACTTATAGCATTTAAACTAGACCCAGTTACATGATTTTCCATTAACATGTTAATTCTCTTGTAAAATGCAGATGTCACAAAAAAAAATGAGTAGTTCTGCCTCAGGTTGTCACCCTAATTTGGAGTCATGATAAATGTTGACATACGGCTATTACCTATACAGCATCTCACCATTCCTACTTAGCTGTCAAAACCTCTTCTTCCTAGTCTGTCAGAGCCATTGCATCTTAGTAAACATTTTCTGAAGCAGCAGAACAACCTCCCACAGCCTATTTGGATTGCTGTGGCAGGCATGTCTGGTTCACTGCAATGCAGTGGTAAGCCACAATGTCCCAAGAGATACTGGACTTTCTGGAATGCAAAATTGGCATTTGTCATTTTAGCTTCTTCCTTGTACATTGTGCCAAACAGCTCTACAAGCCCCTCCAAGGAGAAGGGCCAGAAACTAAGCTTGATTGATTAACTATTTGATTCATTAATCTGACAGTTCCCTCAGCTGATACTTCTTTTTTTGTCTGTGAAGTTATTTCCCAGGCTTTCTATTTATAATGCATGTGATGTCCCCTACTGGTAGTTTATTTGTGGAATATAGTGGTACAAAAAATATATTAGAAGCAGACAATATTAATCCTAGATGTATTGGTTGTCTGTGTTTCTCTTGCCTGCAGGCATTGATTCATTAAAACTCAATCCAAAAAACAACCTTGGATTTCAGATAAGTAACTGAGGTCAGAAATTTGGCATGAAGCTCTTAAACCAATAGTGGAGGAAATTACTTTATTACAGAGTTAGGCTGATATTTTCAGAGGCAAGAATAACTCCCATTAGCATTGTTGGCAATCATGCAGCCTAATCCCAAGCACGTAACTTAGAAAACTTCCCCCTGGGTGGGCAAGTGTTCTCAATGAGTTTCTAAATTTATAGAAGCTTCAAAAGCCCATAGTCTCTATGGTTTGTTGTTACAGACTATAGTCAACTCCCAAAGGTGGGACTCCAGCATAGCAGCAAGCAGCATTTTTACTAGGCCAACAACATTCAGCTAAGAAACATTAACATGTGTATATTATACACTCTTACACATAATTTTTGTGATTCATTTTTAGCTGTATTTCCAATTATATGTCTGAAGCACCATTGCTCTAATCTCTACGGACAAAGAAAACATGCAGTGGATTAGGCAGTAGTAATTATTACCAAGTGCAGGGCCCCTGCTGTTTAACGCAAATGACAAGCTCATCATGAGCTCTGTTTCTGACTTTCAGCCTCCTTACTTCATTATTCTCCAAGAAGGAAAGTTGGCAAGTCACCACTCTGCCCTGAGAACAGAGTGACAACATAACAAGAAAAATCAAGGCTTAGATAATGATTTTACTTCCAGCAAAATGTCTTCTTGGTTAGTATTTTCTGTTTGTAACTTTCAAGGACAGTACAGAAATCACTTAAAAAATAATATCACCAATACCGACAAGTTGCCATGACCTATAAGGTTGTGTAATAACATCTATTTCCTATACCTCAAAAAATCTGTGTGAAATCTAAATGCAAGTCAAGTTCATAGTACTGCCATGTCTTAGAGTTCATGAAGCAGAAGTTCCTTGTGGAACAATTTTGTTCTTGAATAACAGGAAGTGCAAAAGCTGTTAACATGCCAGAAAGAGAAGCTGGAGCAATAACCTAACATATGGATGTAACCTGAAGAAGTTCCTGTTTCTCAAGGAGGTAAGGGTATTAATTTCTTTACTTTTTTGGTATTGTGATTGCTATTAAACCTCATTGGATAACATTCAGCCCTTCACTCTCCCCACCTTCACACAGACAGAGCTTCCAAGCTGTCTGTCGAGAAATCTTGAGTCAGAGAAACTGGCAGCTCCTCCGCATTTACTGTCTTCTGGTTTTGAGGCCTCAATCTGTATGCATTCATATGTAGCTACATTAGGTATATTCCAGTGGCTCCTGAAACACTGGTTTGCCTGTTGCTGGCAGACAGCCCTTGTATTCAATTACCATAATTTCTTCCTGGGAGGGAAAATGTGGCAGAAAAACAGTACTGTCTGCAAAGTGAATGAATGACTAAATAAATAAGTAAAATGCACAGAACAGTCTTCTGAAGTCATCACCTTCCTCTGTCCTGGTTCAAGCAATAAGACTATTTGAGCCATGAATGATGGATATGCCCCATCTACTATCCAGCAACATGGTTGCACTCATTTGGCATTTTAATGTGAAGGCTAACTCAAAGATATCATACCCAGGAGTGCTTGGAATCCCAGTTTCCTCCAAGGAGGTCAAGGCTGCTGCTCACTGATAATGTCCAGGTGGCACCTAGGCACCTTTTTGGGGATTGGTGTTAAATCAGTCTTGAAGCTTTGTGTCCTTCCTTTAGTTGGTGTTTTGAGAAGGAAGAAGCAATAGCTACAAGGAGCTGATAAAATCTGACAGAAGCAGATCTGGTATGGACTACAGAGCCCATACCAGATGGTATGGTGACATGAAGCAGGGGAGGAGACTTACAGAGCTCAATCCAGTCTGTGAATGAGAGTAGTGGTGTGGTGTTTTCTGGGTTTGGCCAGGATAACAGAAAGGCTACTTGGTCTTGATAGAGTGAAAGACAAATACTTGGAGTAAGATAATATTTGTCTGAGAAAGGCAAATAAGGTGTGGATAGTGAGTTTTGTATGAAAGAAGATAGGAAATCTGTGTAAGTCATGCAGGACGGGTGGGTAGGCCAGGGAAAGTGGAAGAAAAGCAGTTATCAGCTGACAACTGAGAGGACAGAGAAGATAAAATAGAGGGAGGGAGGCCAGGTGGAAGTCTTCATAGGGAATGGAATGTGAAGATTCAGGACCTTCCAGTACTTTTAACTTTATTGGGAGTAAAAAGGTAGTAGTGGCCACAGCAGGAAGACATTGTTGTGGCTGATCAAGCTGTCTTCCATCAACTTTTTTGATTAAAAGATATACATTATTCCAATAATGCTTTTTTTTTTTCTTCATTTAGAGATAAATTTTCACATTGCCATTCCAAAGAAATTCTGGGAAACACAGAAAGCCCATTTTTTGTATCCACTTAATTTATACTGAGCTTTAGCCATGCTGTTCTAGAGAGGACAGAATATATTTAGATTAGGAGAAGCAGACACTCTTCCTTTCTAAAACTTCTGAAATTCTCTTAGTATAAATTTTTCTTTACTTTGATAGCTTCATCCTATACAAAGGCCCGTTAAGAAAGAACCATATAAGCAAAGGAAGTCAGTTCCCTGGCATGAAGGTTAGAGGAAATATTTACTATGTACCTGTGGCAAGAAAGAAGTGCTTTAGTTATGCTTCTTTTATTTTTTTTTACTTATTGTCAATGTACGCTTTTGATTTTAAAATAGTGGAATCTCCTATCCCTGTGCTTCAGCTTTGCTATGTGTACAAAGAAGGGAGGTGATGTGAAAAGACTGCTCTAGACTGAATACATAGCCCTGCTTGTGACAATTGACCAGCTTCTTCCTGGCAAGCCCAGTCCTCTCTGTATTCATTTCAAAGCTGATATGTGCAAATTGCCTTAAACCAGTAATAAATACATTCCTGGTAAAAGGCAAAAAAATTTAAATGAATTTCCTCCTGAAAGTTGAGGCTGGTGATGAACAGGCTCATACAGTAACTTTCTAAATCCTGTTGCTTCTATGAAGGTGGTTCGAGACCCATGACTCAATCTTTAAGATACTGTATTCTTAGTTTTTTAATAAGCCTAGTTAGAGTGTGTACTGATTCATAAGACATCCCAATAGGCATGAGCTCAGGTGTGTAGCTGGAGTAAAGGCGCTATGAGCACCTCATTTGGAAAACAGACCAATATCAAAGTATGTGCAATTTTCACAGAATCAGAATGGCTGAGGTTGGAAGGGACCTTTGGAGGTTATTTGGTTCAACCCCTCTGCTCAAGTGGGAGCGCCTAGAGCCAGCTGTCCAGGACCATGTCCAGACAGCTTTGGAATATCCACAGGAATGAAAATATTTGATTAAATTTTAAATTTAACTTTTGAGTTTCTGAAAGTGCTCCTCCCATTCCCCTTTTTATTGGCTACCGAAGCAGCAGACTGTGCAGTAACACGTACAATGAGTCGCTTGGAGCTCACAAACACACTGAAAAGCTTTGGTGTGAGCATGTGTTTACCCCATCAATCCAGGTGTTTTTCCACAGCAGTATGCAGCAAGCCAAGGCAAAAGGCTTGCCTGTCTCTCCCTGAGCCTTTAAAAAGAAAGTGTTTTTCTGTTGACCCAGCTCCATGAACTAGCTCACTGTCAGAACACAGAAACATTAGCATAGGTAAGAAGGAGGTAGTGAAACTGTATGGTCAAGGCAGAGATGAGAGGGAGAGGACTGTGGAAGTTGTCTTTGAGTATGACTTAACAGTCCCATACATTTGACAGAATAGGGAGAATTGAAATACTATGGAAAAAGATGAAGTACAGATTATTCTCATCTTGGTATGTGCTATGAAGAGCTGATTCCTGTCTTGGTCCACAAAGAACCTCTGGCATGTAAACAAGGCAAATATTCAAGTGTCTTTATTGAATTTTAAAAATAGTCTATTGCAATTGCAGGGTAAAGTAGAACACAATATAAATAACAGTGGCAATCATATTGATAGTGAAGTCTTTCCTATCCAAACTTACTATTTTCTTTGGTTAATACCCTTAGGATTTTATTGTAAGAGGTTAAGTATTTTTCTTCATAAATCATGGACAAAATGAAGTTGAAGTGTCTTTTCTCATTCCATGTCATGCTCATCTAGCAGAGTCAAACTAAGTAACAGCAGTGACTTCAGAAATAACGAATTATGTTGACAATGTGAGCGAGCAAACATTGTGAGTGTATAAAAATGTATTAGATTGAAGTGATTGTTGTATTTGCTGTTTCAGCTGTTTTGGATTTTATCAGAAGAAATTTATGTACCTCTTCCCTTGTGCCAGGTATATTCCGGATTCTTTCCCTACCTGTTATTTCTTTAGTGAAACATCATTATTTCAACCACATCACTTTTCAGTGTAGAGCTCTACATGATTTGCGAAGGATTACTTGATCAGCTTACACTATAATTGTCTGATGTAAAAAATAATAAAAAAAAAAGAAAAATAAAAAAAAAAGACTTACAGTAAGGTAATATATACTGGTAATATCAAATTGACTCTACACGCAGAATATCAAGCCTGCTGTCTTTGCAGCAAAAAAAATATTGTTTTAGTAACTGTATGTCAAAGAGCAATAACCCATCTGCATATAAGCATTTCCTTTAAGATGTGTCTTCTATGTGAAGATGTCCTCCAAAAACTGATGGCAAAAATCAAATTTGTAACTTTCATTAATTAGGCTTTAGGATAAATGGGCTATTTTGAACCAAAGAAACTAATGGAACTTATTATGGTTAACATACCAATTGCATAAATGTCTTTGCATCCGCCTGTATTACCAGATACTTTATAAATCCTGAGGCTGAATCATCCAAGCTGTTTTTCACTGTGTGCCTGACCAAGGGGACGATGTACAACCTTATTCATATAAGGAAAAGAGGTAGAATAATTACATGCTAATCTCTCTAGCGATACCATTTTAACCCCCTCTGGTACAACCTACCTGCAGTGAACTGAAGCTGACAGCACATCAGTTGTGTTCAATCCTGCACAAATGCCGCATTGCTATAGCTGAAGGAAAAACACCACTTTATGCATAATTTGTGTAAATATAGGGGCTAATAGAAATGTAAAAAAGGAGTATGCAGTAAAGCTGGCGCATGCAACTGGAAAGCTTACGTGTAGGGTCTGGTCCTCTCATCACCTCTCCATGCAGCACAGCGAAATGCTGATGCAACATATGATGTGCTGGTTTGTGGTCTTTGTCTTCCATGAAGTTAAACTCCCTCTAAGAAGGTTAGTGTAATTTCCGTTTGTGTGGTGCTACAATGTACTGGGCATTTCTTCTCCAAGGGTGATCAATTTTTTTCCTTTAGCTGTGCACTTCCTCATACTGGCGTCCAAACATCATAGGTCTTAGGTAGACGTGTCTTAAGCCTGCAAAATTGATTAATTAAATTAATAAAGAAAATTAATAAAAAATAATATTTACCTTAATAAAAAATAATTATTTACCTTAGTCCCCTAAGCATGAGGAGCAGGGACCTGGCAAGGTTCAGGACTCTGTTGCTAGAAAGGCAAAAGGGGAAAGTTAACAAGATAGGCTATGGAAAGTTGGACTAGCTGCTTGTGACATTTGTGGAGGAATGAGGGTAGAGTGGGTATTTGTGCTTCTTGGGAATCCCTCCCCACCAAAAGTCACAACCTATATAATCCAAACTGTACGTGGCAGGTATAAGCCTGGCTTTTTGGGACTTGGCATAAGCTAAAAGGCAGTGAAATCATGGCTGCTCCAGTCTGCTGATATAGTTTTAAGCCTAGGTCTAATCTTTATAGTGTCGCAGCTCTGTAATAAGAATATCCTTTTGGTATTTCTTGATACTTTTGATAATTTTGTTGATCTGCTGGTCTCCTTAGCCATCTTCAAAGGCATTTATATGCCACCTTGCTTTTAACTCATTGATCATTAGATACCAACAGGCAGGCTGGGCACACATATATCTAGGGACTGAGTGCATGTTTCCTTTGCTGAGTACCCTTTCCTGGTGTCCTTTTCAAGTGATCTCTGCCTTTCCTTACTTTCTTTGCTATGGTGCAGGCTTTAGCTATGCGTTATGCTGCAGTGTGTGCTCATTTCAAACAGACAGCCCTAAGGCATTTTATTGCAAGGTTTGTTATGGCGAACTTCAAATAGAGCATAAAGCATTTTTCCTATTGACTTCTCTTAGATTTAGGTTAGGCCAAGGTGCTGGGGGATGCTGTTGGAGGTGGGATATATAAGGATGCAGAGTTATGCAAATTTCTGCATTTGGGTAATGAGAAAGTGAGGGATGATTCTTTGAGATAGTTACCTGCTGCTTATGAGTGATGTGAAAGATGCTCTGTGTTCTGCCTGATGCTGTATTGGATACCTGAAAATGCCAGCTGGGCTAGGTGGTTATTTTTAGCTCCTGAATGTGTATGTAAAGTGTGTCAGGAGAACAGTTTCACTTGAAATTGTATCACCTGACATCAGTGGGTGTCCCAGCTTTCATCCAAAAGTCTTAGGGACAGCAAGTATTTTGAAGGTCCTTCAATTCAGGGGTTAATTCCCCCTGTTGGTTTCTCTTAGCTTAGGCTAGGGGAAAGGGTTGGAATTTTGGCATGTAACAATGCATCTGTGAACTCTGGATTTCCTTAATGGAGTGGTCCAGGCCGAAGCGTGCTGTCCAGGCAGAGAAATTGAGGGAAAACAAGATGGGGAATGTACTTTTTGTGGCTAGTCAGTAGAGAGAGGCAGGTCATTTGGCCACTAAAGGGGTAACTGATTAAAATCTTGTGCCTGTGTTCTACAAGTAACTGGACAAAATAACACATTCTGGAATTAAACTCTACTTCCATCATTTCATTTTCCAGGGAGGCTGACAATTTTTTATTGTAGTAGGTGACCAGTAACTAATTCTTTACAGATACAAAACTGTCTGAAATTTTGAATGAAATTTTAAATATTTGTAAGGCTGTTCATGTTACAAACAAGTATTTGTTACAGTGAAACCGTAACAAGTGAAACAAGCAAATCAAATAACTCTCTTGCTTTAAACATTCAGATTTTGATTAGCAGGTCTGAACTTTTGACAATCTAAGGATTAAAGTTTCTTCTTAGGGACCAGCTAATAATTTCCTCAAAGAATAGTGAATGGATTAGAGCTTGAATATAAAAAAGAAAAAGAAAAGGAGAAAGAAGAAAGCAAAATAAGCCTCAAAAATCAAGCAAAGTCTCTCTGGCTTTTATTATCTCTCTCTCCCCTTCTCTCTCCATACTTTCTCGCTCCGCCACTTGACTGTATCATACTGTGTTGCTGGTTGCTGAGGTGCTGCTTCACCTTCTGCAATGTTGCTTGATCTTTGATTTCCTGTGAAGCAAAATGAATCTTACATTAGAGTGTGCAGAGTCAGGTGGTGCACCATCTGTTCCCAAGCTCCAAAACCACTGAGTAACAGAGAGCAACAGAAAGCAACAGCTACACCAGTTTCATCAGAATATTCATATTCACACCGTAACAGACAAGCAGATGACTCTGTTTTCAAGCACAGAAAATCATTTTAGTTTTCCAACAGTTACCTATTAAATCTAACATGTTGAGGGTTTTATTTTTTATTTCATTAAAATATGTTTAATACTGATTAATGTGGCTCAGTCATAATATATGTTAAACAATTCATACTACTTAGGTAATTTGATGTTATGGAGACCATGTGACATAGACTGCAAAGTAATGTTAATTTAACTGTATTTAATAGCATCTGCTCATGCACTAACCAAAAGATAGCTGGAACAGCTGCAAAACTCTGGTGTGAACATAGTGAAGTGCAGGTAATGCAGAAGATCAGTGGATCCCTAGCCAACAACCTATGAGAGTAAGTTTTTTGCAATGTGCATGAACATTCTGTTAAGACAGCATTATGTGTACCTGTCTTGGAATTAGAAATCTCTATGCTCTCGTACTAAACACTGATTACAAATCACAGGCTACAGCTACTTTAACTATATGCTTTCTTAGCTGCAGTTTAATCAGACAAAAAAAAAGAAACACCTTAGGTGCCTTAGAATATGCTTATTGGTGGAGAATAATTCAGCTATAGAGTCTAAGTTGCTAAGACATTTGCTTCTAATTCTTCGATGTTCCGTTCCATATTAACGCTAGAGCAGCTTAAACCAGATTTACATGAGCCCAAAATTGCTTTAACTACTTCGCTAAACATTGTTCTTATTGTAGAAGAAACTAGACGAAAGATTTATCACGTTTTTTAGAAGCCATTTAAAAAGCTTCATTGATCCTCCTGCACTTTAACTTTCTAACATGCTTGTTTAGAAGCACTATATTACAAGGAAAATATAAGTGTTCAAAAAAAAGTGCTTCTGCCAAAAAATGAGGAAATCAGGGAAAGAAAAAGATTTGTTTGATACTGGTATGTCAGTACCCTCTCTAATGCCCTATGTCTTTCAATATGCAACACTCATGATAAAGTTATCTATCTCATGGACAGGTTTGCCTATTCCAAATTGTACTCATGATTTGATGAATGATCTTGAAAAAGTTACTAAATGCAATAGTTTATTCAGCTATGAGTAGGGACGACGATGATGATTTTGCATATATAGGATCTTTGACTCAGAAAAGTTCACATATTTTACAACCATGAATTTATCTTGCTTCATAACTTCCTTGGATGATTACATGTGTCTAACTGGTGGCCACATATAGAGTTGTATAATCATTTAACACAAGAGTATACTAATATTTGTATTACTTTACATATGTACATATGCATGTATGTGCTATATGGATTATATAATGTACATAAATGTAGCTATATGGATAGACCCCCGCCCTTCTCATAAAATAGGGTAACTACATGGTTGTAAAACATTCAAAGATGTCTGCATCAAAGATATTGTACTAGAACAAAGTAAAAAAATCCTGCCTAAAAAAAATACTGAGCTCATCACTGTGGCAAACAGGACAATAGGGAAAAAAGTCAAATGACTTAAAAAGCTGACACAAACAAAGTCTCTGGACTTGGCAAATGTTAGAAGCAAAATTGATTTTTCATTGTCTGAATTTGGAATGACTGATATTGAGTTCTAGCTGTCACTGCACAGAGGAGCCAAGACTTTTGGCAAATTGGGATGAACATAGAATATGAAAGTAAAATGCAGTAGGAAGAAACCCAGTTAAATTAGACATGACTTCTGATGAAATTAGACATGACTTCAGCCTGGGCAGATGTTAATGCCCAGCTGGCTCAGCCCTACACTTCATGTCTAATCAGAACAAAAGATTCCTCATTGCTTAATGTGCAGGTATGTCCTAGATCAATGAGACTTAGAAGTCCTGCAATCAGACATCCTAAGCTTTTAACCTTTGATAATTGAGCTGTAAGAGGTGCTTCTTTCTCATGCTTCTCCTTGAAGCCTTCAGGAAACCTGTGTCAGCTTATTCAAATTGTTTATTTGAATATAAGAGGGTTTGACCTAAACAGCAATATTTCCATTGAACTCTTTGGATTTGACAGCACTGTTGCTGCTTGGGGTCAGTTCTCTTTGAACCAATGTAAACACCTGGGTGTCATATATGCTGGAAAAAAGCAGACAGACAGACATCAAGCTTTTAGTAGGAGAGTAGGTCCAATGTTTTTCACAAGCCTGTGTAGCAATGTCTGTGGATATAAAGCACAATGTAGAGAAAACTGAGCTACCTTTACAGGAGGAATTAGGAGCAGTCCAGCTGCAATTTTTCAGGTTGCATCCTGCAAATTTATTTTGCTCTGAAAAGTAAATGAGGGATGTCTATCTAATCTGGCTCTCCTACAGCTATAGCATGGACAGAACTAGGAATTGGGGGCAAAATACTGCTGTATCAAGGTGAAAGGAGCATTATTCCTGTCTTTTGTATGTCATGACAGCTTTAGGATGGCTAAGGGTTGTGGGTGAAGAACAGGACACCACACCCTCCCCAATCCATTCACACTTCTGTGCATGTAGGCTTACTAAGCAGTATTCATCGTGTCCAGCTGAGGCCAAGTTTTGAGCTGATCCTGCTTCTATGCATTTAGATATGAGAAGGATTTTCTGATGAACATAATGTTTACTAGGATGGTTAATGTTTTCCAATAGCTAGTCTCATAATCAATCAATTTAAGGTTAACTGAATGCTTAAAATGAGTGTGGAAGGGGTGTGTGAAGCCGAACAGGAGCCTGGAAGTGCAAAAAAATAGTCCTGAGGGTGGAAAAGAGATTATTCTTCATTCAGTTCCTTCAAGCGCTGTGGGATGTCACTCTTCAGGAATTCCTGGGATCATGTCATATCTGCACTTGCAATGGACTGGCTTGAACTGGGGTGCAGATGTGTCTGGGGAGGAACTATGTGCAAAGTCAAGCCAGTTTGAGGGTACTGGCATTGGAGGCAGCAGAAAGTGAGTGTATGCTTCTAGGAGAATGTGGACAGAGTGGGGAGGGGGAGCTGGGGTGGTGTGAGATTAGACTCGATGTATGTATCTGTTTGAATTTAAAACTTCAACCTTATAATCTTTTTTCTCTGCTGCTTCTAAAAATTTGATTATCTATCTCAATACAAGCCTAAATTAAAATTAATGATGACCCAGTGACTTGAACAGGTGATGGCTCTAAATTTCAGGGAGCTGAATTTGCCTATGTTCACATTTCCTTCAATTACAATGACAGTGGTTTTAATTTAGACTAATATTAACTGGTACATATTTATCTTTCTGCTGCCAACTAGGATCTCCATGGAGAACCTGGGAGATTGCGACATAATTAGTAGAGATAATTTCCAAAATGCCAGAAGTGAGTAAAGTTCCAGGCAATCCCTTCTCAAATTTACTTGCCAATTTTATTTTTTTTCTAAAATGTGTTATGATTCCCATTTGTTTAATATTTATGAAAAACTACAAAGTACTTCCCAGTAGCTATGCTCTGAATTAATCAAACTTTACTATTATACCTGTATATGACTTCATTAATTAATTAGCATTAATTAATAACGTTAAATATGTTTATATTTATTATTTTGTAAGTGTATTCATGTATTAAAGGCAGTTTATTAAAGAAAGTGACAGTGAAACATGTTAAGACCCACATACCATTGAAATAGATGTTGCCCATCTGCCTCTTAAATATACTGTAGAAACTTGCAGTGATAGATGCAACCTGAAATTATCCCACAGCTGAAAAGCTGTCATGGAACAGATTTCAGCGGGTTGCCTGATACAAAATGTTAGCAATCTCTATCGCTACATACCAGGCTCTAAGCCCTAACTGAGATTTCATCAGAGTGGATGTGTTCGGTTTGAAACACCAGAATGATACTAAATCACTGTTTAACATATATTTTCTTTTATTCCAACTACCGCAAAGATCAATCCTGCTCAATATGAGATTTCTGAATGTAGAAATTCATGCTGGAATCTATGCACTATTACTACATTAATACAAACATAGGGTGAAAAATAGTTTCTTATTGCCAAGAACAGTAGAAAGAATTTTGCTTACTTCTTTTGGCCAGATTAAATCAAATGTCTGAGATAACCCTCATATTTTGGAAAGTAAAATCACATCAATTGTTCAATCTGCTATAAATTACTACTTAAAAATTATAACCTAATTTTGTGCTCTACCACCTGTGCTTAAGGAGAAAGTGCATCTATATTCAAGCCTGGTTGTGAATATGTATCAGTCAAAAATTTTATACACAATTGACAGAAAATGTTATTTGTCAAGATATATTTCCTTTATCCCAAGCTAATAACTAGTTTCATTTGCATCAGCTTCAGACAGTATGTGTAGAGCTGACACTGAGATTTTGCCTTTCCTTACTGAAAATAGGCAGGCGAAAAAAAACCAAACCCTCCCAGTAGGTATTAGAAAAATCCTAATTGAGTGGTGTTCATTTTGCTGAAGAAAATTCTTGCTCCATTTGAAAGACACCTGATCTTGCCTTTTTTTTTTTGACATGTCTTATCATCTTTTGAGAAACCACAATGTCTTGCACATGATATTTAATAAGTATAATACTGCTTTACTGGAGGTTGAGTTAGAGCAGCATTGTGTAATACATTGGCAATGCTTAATAACTTCTCAGCTATGTATAATTCTTACGCCTTCACATGTGGGTGGTAGCTTACCCATCAGCAAAAAGGCTACCATATGAGGTAACATGCTTTGCTGCTTAAAGTGCCTCGAGATAAGTTAGGCTACTTGAACATAGCCTGATTGTATTAACTGCTTATTGTAGTTGAACAGCAAGTGAGTGTTTTTAAAAAAGTGAAATATTCAGACGCCTTTTGGCCTTTGCATGTATTTGTAGGTGACATTTGACAAATAACTATTTTCACTGTCCTTGCATGATTTATTTTAATGGCTCAGGAATGTGAACTAGCACTTGCAGCCCTCTTAGTAATAACAGCGTTGAATATGAAAAAAGACAAAGAAAAATTATTTTTTCACCACTTGTTCAAAAGTTACAAAAATGTTTTCGATCTGGGTAAATCCGATAATTGTATAAGTTGAAAAATTCCTTGAACATGAGCATAATTTGGAGTTCAAAGAGAGGTATGAGGACTCTGATTTCCTGTTCCTATCAGCAGCTAAGCTGAATGCTATAGTAAACTGAAAATGACAGACCCTTCATATTTAGGATTCATGAATAATGGAAAGAAAAGTTTGGGCAAACTTTTCAACTTGGCAGTGGTTTTGTGAACTTCCCCTCTAGTTTTCAGGAATACTGACATTACTTGTGTTTCCTTATAAATGGAATGATCTGAGAGTCCTGTATATTTGTGTGTACATAAGTATTTTGTTCAATATAAAACAGACATAATGTAGGACTTCACAGTATGATTTCCCAGATTTCATACAGCCAGTAAAAAACTTGTTTTGCATTTCAGCTCTTTACTCAGCTCTTGGCATCTCTACATGACCACAACCACCATCAAAAGGAAACACCCTTCCTCTCGAACACAGGTAAAGTGATACCATTTTTCTACTTGTCTTCCTGTTGTATGCTATACCTTCTAGATCAGCAAGAAAGTCCATTTTTGTGTGAAAAACCATCTACAGGTTACTACAGATGTTAGCCAGAAGTGTCTAGGAAATTTGCACCACAGGATACAAACCCACCAAAATTCACAGAAAGGGCAAGTCATATCAGAATTTCATAGCACCTCTAAAAATAGTGCTGGATTTTTCAGGAATAGTATATTATTGCAGGTCAGTATTTCCTAAATTCATGAGCTTTTAATGTCTCCATGTATGCAGCTATACTCTGCCCAATGATGTATTTTTTGTTCTTTACAGACTATCTTTAATTGGAAAATTGTTAATAAATCCTCACATTTTATCTCATCAAAGAGAGACATAGCATGTGTAAATATTCATTACCACTTCATGTTTAAAACCACTTTGATAAATTAACTTCATAACCTTTAGAGAACAGGAAGAGACAGGAAGCCTGGATGTAATGGAGACAGTGCAAAAAAAAATGGAATTTAAAAAATGTAACTCAACCCAGTCATTTAAGAACGTGCTTAGAAAGATTTTGATTGCGTCTATTAGTAGAAAGGAGATTCACAACAGCTGTCTTAGAGGAGAAGATGAGTTACCCCCTTGAGCTGCCAATCTCATTCTGTCTGTAGAAGTAGCTTTGGCCACTGCCTTAATATAACATTAAGGTCACTGTGAATCTAACTCCTGTGGATATTTAATAACTACAAATAATGGCATACCACAGGAAGGTTGAGCTGTCCTAGACAAGCAGCAGGTAATATCTCTGTCTGCTACCCACTCCTTACACTTGCATACCAAGCACTAGTCATCTATGACTTTAATGACAGCATGTCTTCGTCCAAATTTGACAGCACAGTCTGGTCTTATGTAAAATGCTGTTACGATCATTTTCTTAACTCATTTCTTCAGTCCTTTCAGGGATCAGATTTGTCCTTTCTCTGCATCTTTTCCCATGTTTATTGTGGGAGGTCTGCACTGCTTGCTTTCATTCTTAAGGTCCTTCAGAGCCTGTTTCCACCCCTCTGTATTCTCCTTATTGACACCTAAGTTTTCACTGCTCACTTCTTGTTTCTTCAATCACTTTTGTGCTTTCTCTCCCTCTGTTCTTCACTCTGTGGAAAAGCTCCCTGTAACTACATGCACACTTTATCATCCCCCTTTCACTCCTTCCTTAAAAAACTTTTCTTTTGGGCCATATAGCTTAGAAACCAGCTGACAACAATTATGATGTGAATGTGCTTTGACCTCTGTCAATCTTAGTGACCAATATTGTCTCTTTTTCCTTTGTATTCTTCCATATATCTGTATATATCTGTTGTCTCTCATCATACATTTTAGCTACATCTCCAACATGTTTACAAAGCTAGCTGCAGAATAGAGAGAAAATACTTGAAATAATTCTAAATTGAATGGCTTGATCATGAGCGGTAGTTTTATATACAGTATAGACATGTCCTTATATTATAAGCTCACTGAAGCAGAGCCTGCAGGAGTAGCATCACTTTGGTTTGTAAATAGGTCTCCTAAGTATGAAGTCAATGCAAATAATTACTAATGATGCCAACAAAAAAGCCCATCCAGTTACCAGAGAAGCTGATTATCAGCTGAAGTGAAAGCAGGGGTCTTGTCTGCATGAAGTGTTGAGAAACAAGCAGATAAAATATCCTATATCACTTTGTACCAGCCCTTTTCAAGGTTTGCTTGTGCTAACGCTTAACAGCATACGCACATCATGCAATTTCTTCTGGTTTAATTAGAGATCTGTGAGGAGTGAATTCTCTGGAGACAAAATCTTCTGCTTATTCTATACACTAATTATCTACTTTTTTTTTTAACAGATATTTGATATTAGAATCTACTGTTCTTGAATAGGAAAAGGAGTTATTCTGACCTTTGCGACATAATGCATAGTGAATGAATATAGAGAATGTGATGAAACATAGTTAGATCGGTCTTTGGAGTGCTCAGATATACAACACATAAAAAAAAATATGAGGAATTTTGAGAGATTGCTACCATGTTTTTAAAAAAGTAGTAATATAAATTTAATTGCAAACCCCTAGATGCTGTTATTCACAAACCAGTAAGGTTTGCTTTCCTAGATAGCTTGGTTCATTTAGTTTACTGCTGAAAAAGTTGCCAATTGTTTTACAATAGAGTGGGACATTATTGTTCCTCTCTATTTCAGCATTGTATGAGAAATACTTCAGGCGCTGATGCATCTTAAAAGAACTCTTACAAAAGTTAAGAAGGTTGAAGGACAAAAATAATTTGAGCAAAATGTAAAAAGAATGGTCAATATTAGGAAGAAGATGGTACTGACAAAGTAACAATGACTAGCAGCAGCTGGGTGCTACTGTTCAGTTGTTATCTGTCCATTTTGGAGATGTTAATACTTTGACATTTTCCTTCAGAATGCTACTGGATGAACCAGGTTTGACTGTTGGTATAAGAAATACATTTACAGGGATCCTTGCTGCAGTGTAACAGGTAGGACAATGATGTTGCATTATAAATTCTCCTTCTGAGGATATCAAAAAAAGAAAGTAGTACAAACTGTGGCCAGTCACCACTTTGCTGTGTGGCCAAATTGCATTCAGACTAATCATCCTGCTGTTCAGCATAGGCTGTAAAAGCTGCGTTTGCTTTGCCCTCAGCCACATGCTGCTCAGCTGCACACAGCATCAAGGAGGGTGGCAGGAAGCAGGCACCCCTCAGGCTTGGTGATGGGAGCAGCTCCTGGAGCTACTAATTTGATGGCCCCTCAGGCTGAGGAGGGCATGGTCCCCCTTCACCCTCCTAGGGGAGTGCCTCTAAACACTAAGCTATTACATGAGGTTCCTCCTCTGGATTTATTTTTGAAATAAAAAAATGAGGTATGCTCATAGAGCAATTGCTAAAGCTTCCCTCCAGAGAGGATTTGGGACTAAGTTTCCCAAGTAGAAATGGAGTGTCTGTCAGCTCACAGCCTGGATATGGGAAGGGAATAGAAATTCTAGAGGAGAGAAGGGATTTCAGATATGATTGGCATTTCCTATTAGCTAGACATAGGAGATTCCCAGCTCCTTAGGAAACTTCTCTTCACTATATGTTTTTTTCTGGGAGCATCTTTTGGAGGTGCCTAACTTTTCACCTAAATGGTTCTGAAAGCTTAGTCATCTAACAGTCTCAGGACTCCAGCTGAGTGGTTAGAGATATCTGGTACTAGCAATAGCATGAATCGTTGCAATGGATTCTTATCCTGGGTCATGTTCTCTACCTTCACTTTGATCTATTAATTATCTTGGATCTGATAAAATGACTTTTCAAAGGGCTCAGGAAGAGGGCATTAGGATAACACCAACTTTTAACCTTATTATTAGACAGTGTCAGGCTAACAACTGAACTCTTAACGTGGCAGTCACCGACTTCATAAATTTCTGGCCTTTCCTTAATACTGGAGCACTTGTTTAAACCAGGCAGAGGACCAAAACTGTAATTTCATGTGCAACAAATCTCCAAACAGAGGCCTTTCACCAGTTTGTGTCAGTGTGACTTCCTGGACTTCCGAGGAGTTATTTTCAATGCATATTGATCGGATGAGATCTAGATCAGGCCTGTAATACAGCAGATAGTTCAGTTTGCTACCCTCACTTCTTTGTGTTCCAGTCTTTATTGTAAAGTTACTGTATTTATGAGGAAGGCACAAATAAAATACTGGCTAATACAGAGAAAATACTAGAGAAGTAGTATATTTGTATATATGTGTAAAGTTTTATACATACATAAAATATATACGTATAAAACAAAATAGACTTGGTCACTTGAATAAATACCATGATACTTTTATAGAATTAGGAGCACTGACTACAAGATCCCAGGAGATTTTAATTCCTCAGTCTTTCCATATAAATGTTCTTGCACTTGGAATTTAGAATTGCTCTTGCCTGCACCTGGAGCCAGGCAGGTCTCCTAGTAGCCCCCACCAGCCAGACTGAATTTTCAGGGATGCTAGCTTGCATCACTGGCATATTTGAAAATCATAGCTCCCAATGAATGGGGACAGTTACTGACACTTGTACAGACAAGGCCACTTTATCTGAGAAAACATAGATGTCTAAATTGAAAAGAGGGGATCAGAGAGTCTACTTTCCATCACTGTCTGACTCTGATGGCCAGAATGAAAACAGATAAGTGGGACAGCAAATCTTTAGCTTATTGATTAAGCACACCAGCATGGTGAGCGTAGATCTGGGTTTTGATTTGTGTTTCCTGGACTGTTTATCTCTTGTTACATTCAGTGATCTGGGTGAATAACAAACAAACAGACTAATGAGACCAAACTGTGAGAACAGGACCCTGGTCTTCTGCTTAGATAGGCACCATGAGAATGTGCTGAGCACCAATGCTGCCCTGCAGACCCCAGTTTCTTGTCCAGCCCTGTGGCTACTGAAGGGCTGTCTGCCCCCAGCAGGGCAGTACAACAGCTGGGGTGTCTCAGCACCTCTGGGACTCTTCTGTTCTGCATGGATTCTTTCTGCTGGAGGTAAAGATGAACACTTGAAACCCTCAAAGATTGCCAAGGGAACTGAAAGACAATTTCGTTGACTTACAGGCAGGGCTGTTGCAAAAAAGGTGTGCTGTCCTGTAAAATGGGACAGACATCTCAGTAGTTTTGTACTAACCAGAAGGGCAGCTCTGAGGGCTGCTGTAACCCAGCAGAGCCTGGCCTCCTGATCTTAATAGGTTCTGAAATCAAGCTTAGAAATTTTGAGCCTTACCCTTGTACCCAAGTCATGGCTCCCTACTGAGTTTGCAGGAGCATATTCCCCTGCCTCGTAAACCATCTGCCTGTCTTCAGAAATGGTTTAGGGAGCTGGGCATCTGCATATGTGCTCTGACTTACCTTTTCGGACTGAAGGCGCATCTTCTTAACCAGTGAAATACTTATGTTTTATTTATTATTGTTGTCTGGAGTATCACTTGGTGTTAAACCTGAGGTTGCCTCTACATTTCATTTGGGGGTCTAGGAAGCTAAGCCCTAGAATAATATTTCATCTTCCTGCTGGAAATGGTATAGCCCACAATAGGCTTAGGCTAATTTACCTTGTCTAGTTTACCTGATGTTTGTACCAGATTACCTTAAGCTATGTAAATGTATCCCTATATCAGTCTGATGTTTGCAGCAGAAGGTGCTTAATCATGAAATTCTCCACAGACTTAACTAACTCAATCTTGAACAGTAGATAAGACGAATCACGAATTATTATTTTTGTCACAACATTTCTGATTGAAAGATTCAAGTTTCAGATCACCTTTTGTGATGGTGGCCTAGCTACTCTTACAAAAAATACTTTGAAAGAGAACCTTTTTTACCACAGAACAAGCTTCAGAAGCAGAAAAATATAAGAAAAGCTTGACAAACAAAAAATGTTGACCCTTTGATATCCTTGATTAGAAATCCTGTAATTTAGAAGATTAAACCTACTCCAGCTAGAATCAGCCTGGGTATCATGTCAGTTATCATGATACTGGCAGCAGTCATTGGGAATACATCTAAATATCTTTCTCTCTCATTGTCATTCATTTGGGTGCCTATTCATGCATAACATGATAGCCCTGAGGTGCAATTAATTTTAGCATCTACAGAACTTAGCATGACAAAAAACATTGGAAATGTCATGTGCTTAGTGGAAGGTTGTATGATATCAACTTTACTGAGGAAAAAAAAGGAAATTAGGCATTGAAAACAATTTATTAATTAACTTAATAATTAACTAATTAAGTCAATTATATTTCCTGATGCTTTCTACTATTCTGTCATTGTTTCAAACCTTGGGAGGACTATTTAGCAGGACAGGTGTTCAGTTCTGGGAAAGGATGGAGGGTAGATAATTCTTAATGAAAGCTTAGCATAATTGAAGTTGACTGTTATGCTGCTTAACACAGGAACATGATTTACATGTTTCCAAAGTAGATGTAGAAGAGATATTCTATAACTTTGACTAATATATGAAGTAACAATAACAGTATTCTCTGTGAAAATTAAGAAACCTATCTATTGCTGATAAAATTTCAAGTTCTACACTCTCAGCTTAAAGATGGTGTTATTTTTTTATCTTTGTTTTAGTTACCAACAACAGCTAAAAAAGGCCCAGCTTACTCAGTGCAGAGGTTCTTTGTAAAGTGATAAAATAAAATGATGAATAGAAAACTGGCACAGGATGAATTCTTCTTTCTGGTTATGTAGATCGTACCATGGTTGTGGTCATATTTGAGGATGGTTTTTCCTGAGGCAGAAGCTCCAGGGTCCCTGTTGTTGTCTAGTAAAATTAGCAGTTCCATTGTACTATGTCCTCTTCAGTGCAAGATCTGGCTTTCTAACAGTTTACAAAGTGGTTTACAAATATATTTTTATATTTTAGGCATAATAGTGGCAGAGGGACAAACAGAGATGAGAACTGTGATCCAAAACATCTCAAATTACTTCTCCAGCCTTTTTTCCCAGAAGATGAGAAAAAGTCAAGAGGTCTTCTCACACACGTTAGCAAGAAATTTTCCTCCGCCATCCTGTTGTGGGCACTAAGAGGTAATGTTTGTCAGAGCTTTTCTCTTTTTTCCAGTATCTGCCATAATTTTTAAAGGGAAAGGTCCAGCCATATGGATTTATCTTTCTCTCCTTTCCTTTCCTGAGACATAGGAAGTCACATACATAGAGGCATGTTTCTTAGTGTCCTAAGTGGACACGGTAGTCTAGTCATCTGTTGCTCAATTGTGTTATTATCAGTAACAAAACAATTATTTGCAAAAGCAGTGGGAAGATATTAAAAAAGAATACAAATATCGACCTAGTGTACATGCTTTTAAAAATATCATTGTAATAACAATTTATACGATGTAAAAAATTTAACATGTATGTAACATGTAAAAATGAACTAAGATTCAGTCAACTTTTGAAGGACTGAGGACAAACCATTGATATCTTACAATGCAGTGGTACTCCTAACTCTGCCTCTACTTTTTTTTTTTAATGAAGAAAAAACTATTGCATGGTTAGCACCGCTAAAACTATAAGGGCCAGATGGAGCTCTATGCTAAAGCAAAGTCTGAAATACAAAGACTTAAGTAAATGATACAATCAAAGCCTGTAAATTTTCATTCTGTTAATCTGCCCAATGCATAATTAATGCACAAAATGACATTCTCCTTTCAGATTCTCAGCAAGGACTTGACGTTTCAGTTTCAGATGTGATGTTTTCAGTTTATAGTATGGTTTGAATCATGAAGAATTTGTTAGTTTTACAAGTTATGATACAGAATACTTAGTGTGGGTTAGCATTATAATTATTATATGGTAGTACACATACATCATTATATTATATTACTATATTATTACATTATTATTTGACATAAAAGAGGGTAGATTTAGATTAGATATAAGGAAAAATTTCTTTATCGTAAGGATGGTGAAGCACTGCAACAGATTGCCCAAAGAAGTTGTAGTTGCCCCGTCCCTGGCAGTGTTCAAGGCCAGGTTGGATGGGGCTTTGAGCAACCTGGTCTAGTGGAAGGTGTCCATGCCCATGTCAGGGGTGCTGAAACTTGGTGATCTTTAGTGTCCCTTCTAACTCACACCATTCTATGATTCTATATCATATGTCATTATAAATAATATGTACATGTTATATATGTAATATTAAAACCAGCAATTGAAAGACTGCACTTTTTTCAAAAGGTAGCTGCTGCTTCTTTTATATCATCTTTTCGCTGCCATTACACGCAGGCATGATGTACTCAGAAACTTCATCTTATTCTTCTATGTAAATCCCTCTCCAGCTTTTATTAATGAAATTGTCAGACTGTTGATATGCATTCTATGCACTCTGTGGGATTAATGGCGACTAGTCTCTCATGCTTTCTTTTCTTTCTATGAGATATATGGGAGGCCACTTAGGAACAGTGTTTCTTATTGCCCTAAGCAGACATGGCAGGACTAGTCATTCCTTGCCTTAGTTATTGTTGATAACTGTGTTGTAGGTCTAGGCTACCAGGTAGGATACAAGGGAGATTTTCAGAAGTAAGATGATTTTCAGAAGTTAAGATGACAACAATTCAGGTTATCATCTACTGTACTGTCATAGGTAGATTTCAAAATCATACCAATAAAGTTCAGTAATCTTTAGATGATAGAAGGATAACTGATTTACCTATGTAAAACATAATTGCCATGCTGTTATGAGACCTTATTATTATTTGCTTTAATCCAGAATATACTTCTTCCCAACATAATGTATTTTGATATTGTTATTAACAGAGATGCCTCCAGGGAACAGGTCTGTATTCACAGAGCTCAGATTTTGGTGGCTCGGATGCTGAACATAGACTTGCATCCTTCCTCTGCATTTATCTGATTGCAGCTGCTGCCAATTATTCATGTTTTTAATAATTCAAATAATTTCAAGTGAGATAAAGCCTGAAATATGACTCTGGTTGTTCCACATCAGTTGCTCGCTTACTCGCTATAGTCAGTGTCACATTTTCTCAAGACCAACTAGAATGGTGAAAAAGTTTCAGAATTATTCTTCATGACTGTGTCATAAAGTTCATGTAAAAATGCCATGCCATGATTATACATGAGGTAAAAAAGCAGGTGATTTTGTCCACCATCCTGAAAAAACTCCTCTTCAATAGCTCTGCTCAAAAATTGATGACAGCAGGAATACTTATTCAGTTTGGGTTAAACTCTACATTTCCAAGAGGAGTGACATTTTGAAAGCTCAAACAGAATATTTGGTGGCATAGGGAAAAAATTTGATGAATTACAATTCACCTTGTCACACAGTTTCAAATGCATAAGGCCAAAGAACATCAATAAGTCTGAGTGGTCATTATCTCTCTAGAGAACCAGATGCTGCGGTCTTGCTGTTACTATATGCCCTCTGCTAGAGAAGCCATCGACTGACAAAGGCAATCTTATTTGCTGCCACATTTTATACTGAATGAGGTTGTGACAATCTATTCAGTCTAAATACCTTGAGCCTCCATACTAGCTGGGAAGCATTTGACCATTTCAGTAGAAGTTAGCGTAGAAAGTGTGCCTAATGTTATCAGTAACTTTCCACATGTAATTGGAAAAAAGCTTGAAAAAGTCATACTGTTATGTCAGCAAGGTACATTTTTTTGTTACTGAATTAAAATTAGCTTCGGTTCGTACCAGGATGGGAAAGCCTCTTCAAAGGCACCCTTGTAAATTTCATGCCAAATACTGTAGTGCTCTTAGGGATCTATTCAGCTGAAATTGTATGCTGGCTTCTACAGATCTGGCTTTTGTACCCAGATGAGCCATTCAGCAGGGATACCAAATAGGGAAAAAAATGCATCTTTGTTGAAACAAGAAGTTGGCTCCTTGGCTGGGCTATATGTGTGTATATATACACACATGTATTGTACCTTCTATCGGTGATGAAGGACTCACAGCACTACAGATGAAATGGTCCTCCCAGAGAGCTAGAGAAAACATGGCTTAATTTAAAAAAAATATTCTTTTTTTTCAGCCAGTTTAATGATGGTATATTCCTTTAACCATTGGCACAGAAGCTTAGCACAGACACTCTTGTTCCCACAAACTTGGATGAGAGGCTGACCTATTGTACTCAAACATGATGCACATACTAATTGTCAGCATGCCAACACTCATACCCATCTGCTAGAGTGGCACTGTGCCCACCACATAGGTGGGAAGCCTTTCTCAAGAGGCCTAGGTGCCAATTGCCTATAGATTTTAAAGGATAGTTTAGAGAATACAAAAAGTGACACTTTCTCTGTGGGTGTCCTTTCTGATGCTATAATCTAGTTCAAACATTGTTTTTGCCAGGCAAAATTTTACTAATTCTACCTTATAACAAGTATTGCAGAAATATGGTCTTTGAAATGATTCATAGACAAAATTCCAGGCGAAAAAAATAAATTCTTAGAAATGCTGCTAGGCAGAGTCAGCAACCATAAGGTAGAAACTCCCCCAGAGTTGTCCCTACTTTTAAAAAAGAAACAATTAGGAAACTGCTGAAAGCATTAAAGTCAAGAAACTCGTATCTGGAGAGGAGGATCCATCTCACCCGCTGCTGGGACATGGAGCTTCATACAGCTGTGTCTCTCCTTTCTCAGCTCTCCCTGCTGTATTTTGGAAAATGCAGTTTCTTTCAAATCAAAGTGGTTGCACACAAAGCTCAATATGCAATCAGTCACATTTGCAAAAGGACTCTGTGTGTACCAAAACAAATGCCTGTATTTCTCTTTGGAAGAAATAAAAAAGAGCTGGGGTGGAGGAGGAATATGATTCTCAGATCATTTAAGCTTGGTTTACCTTTTTATTTTGGCTTAGTCAGCTTTTATGGATATGGAATTTCAGTTTACTAAATTTTTTTACATGGAAATTCTTCTGAATTTTTCTACAAGTAAGCAATATGGTGCTTTGATATTTGATATCTGGATATCAATAAACTTGAATCATAAACACCCTTCTGTATGAAACATGTGGGTGATGGCAGTGGGAAATCACACAGGTTAAGACTCTGCTGGAGGTATCACAGCCTAACACATGTTAAGGGACCATGGAGAAGAAAAAGTAGGAAAGTTAGCACTGGTAAAAGTGAGGGAGGTAGAGTTAGATGAATCTTGTTGCTGAGTTTGATCTATTTAACAAAAACACTGTTCCTCAAGTCACCATCTGAATCACTGCCTTATCCAGGTCAATATTATTGGATTTAAGTCCCAAAAGCAAGTCAGGTGTGTTTGACTCCTCAGTCACTGCTGCGGGCAGAGTGAAATCCCATAGAGGGATGATCACTGATTCTCGGGAGCATGTCTTCCAGGGACCAGGTGTGTGCTGCCACATCCACTTCCTGCGTTATGCATGTACACTGGTTTTGAAATCTGAGGGAATGTAGGTCTTTCTCAGTATTAGTTTTCTCTTTCTTTTGGAACCTATTTTGCAATGAATTTTTGTCAAGTATATATGTAATACTTTTCGCAATGAATGCGAGAAAAGTTGTGATTTCTTAAGCTGTTTTAAGTTAGGATTTAGTTTGCATATATTATATTTATTTTACAGTAGGCATATTTATTTATTTACATTTTTTATATATGTATATTTATTTTACAGTAGGTAGTGAGAGAGAGGGAAAAAAAAAAGCTCATTTCTGTGGTATGGGTTTTAGAATCAATGTTGAAAAACTTGCACAGCACATCAGCAGAACGTTGTTCAAACTCCAGTATCTTAAGGCTTTGCATTTAGTCTTCACTCCAGTCTGCGCCAGAACATGAAAGCAGAAATGGCCAGTTAAAACTTCAGCAAGGGGCTGAGGGATCTGTTATCTCCAGATAGAAGTTTTTCACAGGTAACATAGAAAAGGAGAATATGTCTCACATCTGCAGCAGCTGGGAAAAATTTTATAATCTTTTTATATCTTGCTGAGAACTTAATTCTGTTTGAAAAGTTTCGGGAACCAGTTTAGATCTCTTCTCACTCTCTGTTAATTATGTTGTACACTTCCAATTTTCCAATTTTGAAAATGACTAAATGTATTTATGGAATGGTTGCCATTAACACACATTATTAAGCTCAATAGAGGGTTAACTGGATGAAGTGTAATGGCTTGTGATTTACAGAGATCAGACTAATGCTTCTTTCCTTCTGGCCATCAAACTTCATGAATCTGATTTTCTCTGAAAGGTTTTGGCCTCCTCAGGACATTATTTATAAAATAAACTAACTGGAATCAGAAAAAAGTTTGAAAAGAAACTGCTTAGAGCTCATTTCTGTTTCTGCTGCCTCTCTTGGCCCTAGCACGATCAAGATATGGAAAATAATCTGCACATTAAGCATGTACACTGCTAATTTTGCAAAAAGCTTTGAGGTTGTATTTGTTATGTCTGGCTTAAATATAATGAATGAGTTTATTTTCCTCTCTTTCTTCCTCTTTGTTTTCCTGCAAAGCAGAGACTGCACAAGTGCCCTATATCTCCAATCAATGGTGTCTGCACAATTAACTACTAGAAAAGAGCCAAGCCCACTAGGTAGCTGACAGCTGCTTGAATTTAGGCTGACACCTTTAAACAGGAATAGAGATAGCAAACGTAGCTGATGCTGGGATGTCTCCATGGGGAATATGGTAGATTAGCTAGCTCAGGTTGTAACTTCTGTTGCATAAATAGAAGCTACTGAGCATTTTCTGGGCCTGATCCTTTGAAACACCAGGCTGGCAGCATCTCCAGATCTCACTGAATGTGTAGGCAAAGTGAAGATAGTTGTGTTATCCAATGCATTTCCTTACAATTTTTGGTTTTGTGGATCAGGTCAATCATTTTTAAGTCCACTCTGTGAAGCTAATAAAAGAGTCTTTCAGTTGCTTAATTACATAGAGAAAGGAAAGAAAACAGACAATGGAGAAAAAGAGCATAGAAATTGATCCACTGTCTAACCACAGTGCAGGACTGAATTGAAGAGCAATAGTTTCTGACTGGACAAACTCCAAAAGGAACTCAGACATTAGCATAAAGTGATTTAACTTTCAGTAGGACCTCCTTCCTTCCTTTCTTGCTTTACTCTCCTCCCTGCTTGGTTCACAGTTTATTCAGGAAAAAGTCCTAAAGCTGAAAATCTTAAGTATAAATGAAGATGGTGCCAGATACATCTTTTCATATTATGGATCTTTTCAGCATCTAATGAGAGTTGTAGTGACAGACATTAAAGATAATATACTTACACTTAAAAGGACCAACCCCTGTCACTGTGCTGACATTTTAACCTGTTTCATAGTCCTTTAAAATTAATCTTCTAAATAAGTAGATAAGGTTTCCTAGATTATTATGATAAATGCAGTGCTAAGTTAGGAACTAAAAAATGATTACTTAAGACTGTGTACAATATATCCCACCAAGGATGCAAGCATTGAATTGATACAAGAGAAGCAGTCTTTGTCATAAGGGCTTTGTGCTTTAAGTAAACAAGATAGTCAAAGACAGAAAAAGAAATATCAGCATCCCCACCTGAGAGAATGGAATGCAGAGCACAGAGATTTTGAGCATTCAGCATATGGACATGCAGAAATAGGTGGCTGCTGTAGGATTTAAATAAAATCTCCTGACTTTCCATCCAATCCAGCTCTAAAATTGTTCATTTCGTCTGAAAAATATGCCAATAGAGAAGTCCTGTGCTGCATTTGGATGTAGACTGTGGATGTTTGCCTTTATACATGAAGGTTTGTTATCACTACTGGCATGCAACGTGATTTCAGCAGAGCTATATTCTGAATTTTTTTCAAAATTCCTTAAAAAGAATGGTATCTATTACTGACTGACAATGACCTCCTTATTCAAAGGCTGAATCGTTCAGCCTTTCAACCCTTACCTGAAGCAAGGGTTGCTTGGGGTTTCTTATTATTTATTTAGTTAGTCAGTTAGTTAATTATTTTGTAAGAGCACATGGAAAAATAGATCTAAATAACTTGGTGGTCAAAGGCATAACCAAAATGTGTATTATAGTTCCCCTAGCTGTTCAGAGCCATTGTTAACTTTGTTAGCCCCCATAATTTTTTGGCACAAAATAGTCTTCAATTGGTACTGATTGGTCTGTCCTCATTCTGAGCATGCAAAACGAACTAAGAGATCGTAATCAATATTGAAAAAAAAACCCTCTTTGAAACAGAACAGCTGCTGAAAATAATATATTATTTATTTAAACAATGTGCATCATTTTCCATGCAGCTTACTCTTCTAAAAGATATAATAACTATATTTAAATGCTTATTTTAATGCTTAATCTTAATTCCATGTAAATGAAAGTACTACATAAAATCACATCTCACTTTTGGTTTGTAAGTGAAAACCTAGAAACTGCTAGATGTTGTTTTGCTGAGTGATAGCAATGAAGGATGTATAGAAGATGAAGGCGCTGACTATTCATGTAGTTGGATGACTTGCTTTCTTACATAGTTACATTTACCTCTGTTGCTTCTAGGTGCTCTTCACCTCTTTTTCCTGGATTGCAGACCCCCCCTTTTTGCCTTGTCCTTTGCTGCCCATGGTCTAGAACCATGAAAATACTTGAAGTGGTATTTGCAGTAGATGGCACCCTTCTCTCTTACCCTGTAATGAGACAAGCTATGGATCATTTTGAATTCAGTGTCATAGGGGGGGTATCCAAAGCAGGGGTCTGGATTAGTGCTTCTGTTTTTGAATCCAGTAACATTCTCAAAGGAAAAAGAGGTGTCAGCGACAAAGTCTGTTTCGTTATTGATTTGCATTGTCAACTGGAGATTGCTATTCTTCACTCTCCTTTCTCTACCGTGAAGAGATGGTACAAATGGCTGCTACTTTTCCGTCTTGTATTTCAGTGATACATAAATCCTGTTACATCTCATTTATTAAGCAACTCAGTATGTTTCATCAGGGAAAGTTAACAACCCAGATAGTGTTTTTTGTCTGCTTTAAGCACATAGGGTGAAATTTCCCTGGGTACAGGATTTGGGTGAATTTGGTGTATATGGTCTTGTTCTCAGGCTTACATGTAAAGAACGCCTGGGGGAATTCCTTGGGTGACATTTTGGGCTGAGAGAAGCAATTTCCATAGTAGTGAATGTAATGGTGCTATGGTTACGTCGGTATCATCCTGGATAATATAAAGCAATCTCTGCTACACAATGTGTGGTTGTACCTATATGTGCCATATGATATTTAGTTTGCAACAAGTGAGTATTCTGCTGCCTATTGTGCTCTAAACCAACTCCACTTCTGCTTTTAGTGAAGTCTTCTGATCAACAAAAGTAACTTCCATTGACATATATTTGTGTGGCAAACCAGGCGCTATTTTTAGAAGCTGCCATTTTTATAAAGCAAAAAATATGTAGCAGAAAAAGCTGTGAGAAGATAAGAATGCCTATGGGAAAAACTGAACATTAAAGTTATGGAAGACAGTTTTTTAGACCATTAAATTTGGAGATGGTGGTAAAGCGATAAAGAAGTGAACAGGAAGACTCAACATGAACGAGCGATGGGGCAATTAACAGTTGTCTTGGGAAAGCTGGACTCAGCTCCCTGCTCTGCTACGCTGACACCTTGCCACATAAACCAAATACACCTGCACACTGAATCCTGCAGCTGTGTCTTGGGAAGATATGACAGAAGGACAGGAAATACAGGCTGAATAAGGTTGACAGGGGCTAGGGAGGCAACCTCAATGCGCTGTGGTGTAGAGATGGGAGGGTGCACAAAGCAGGAAGTGTAGGACTGAAGATAGGATTTGGACAGGTACTCACATCATACAACTCCTTATTTGATCTTACCACAAAAAGCAGCACCACGCTTCAATTTTTGCTTCATGGATTGTTATGGCTACCTCTGGGATAATTACTTAAGTGAAAATAATTGTTATTGCCATCTATTGTCAGTAAGAAAAACATTTCCATTTCATGCCCTCATGCCCATTTATTGCATCCTTAGCAGTGATATTTTGGAGAGGTAGTAGTGGTGAGAAGTGAGATGCAGCTCTTTTCCAGAAACTGTTTCTGAAACCTCAAGCAGCAGCTTCCTGGCCTGTTGAATGCTGCTTCACTGTAACCCTGTGAGGCTGGTTGTGAGTTACAGGAGGCTTGACCCCTGCACAGCCTGCAGCACAGCCTGTGCACAGTGCTCTCTCCTGACCTGAATTGTTTGATGAAGGGACAGCCACATTTACCAGCACTGCACTGAGAAAAGCACAGGAAATTCTTCATCTCCATTCTCAGCACCCTGGTGAAGTGGGGCAAGCTGATTGAGGAGGAGGAAAGGAGAAGTGGTAGCCAAAGAGGATGAGGGTCCTGGCTTTCCATTGGTGAATTGATTTATGTGTCTGTCGGAGCTGTAGCTTGGTAGGCTTCAAGGCTGCAAGGAGTGTTCTGCCTCTGTAACCATGAGAAGACACTTGAATTAATATGTAGATGAAGAAAACGGAGCAAGGGGTATTCAAAGGTCATGATTTTCCAAGTCAAGTTTCTGAAGGTTTGCATCCAAATCTGTTCTGAGTGAACTAAGTAGAGCTGCCACAGCTTGAGTCACTGCTTTCTGCAAAAATCATGGTCACAAAACATGCCTTAAAATATCACAGGGAATACATTTCCCTGTTAAGATATGTCTTGGACAAAACAGCTTATGTTTTCCCTGTAGGATATATTTACAAATTAGACCACGATTTCTACCTTTTAAATCTTTAAGAGTTTTGAAAATTTATATATTGAGCCAAACCTACTTTTTAGATTTTTGAAAATAGTTATAATCCCTAAATATGAAATCTCATTATAATTTCCAATGAATAGCATATTTTAGACTTCATACATCTTACAAACACTGTAAGTGTGTCTATATTTATCTTTCAAAACAGTAGTTAGATGAAGGAAGGAAAATGCTTGCCACTGAATATGAGTTACATCTTTTTTTCTGAATTCAGTTTTATCCTCCAAACTTTCCATGATGAATTTGAACCTTGGATTTAATGAAAGTGAACTGAACTTTTTCTCTGCTGTCTGCAAGGTCTTTCCTTTTGTTTTGTGCCTGAATCTAACTAAAACATGATTTTGTACAGATTCCTTTTGTCAGACTTTCCCAGTTTTCTGTCTAAACTGATCTCTGCATTCACAGTGAAGCTTCATTAAAGATCAGGCCAAGCAGTCTTTAAAAAGTACAGGGCTTCAAGGATAGACAGATGGTGGCTTTCATGATGTCAGGAAGTGTCAAATATTATGGTTGGCTGCAGAATGATGGCTACTTTCCAAACAGATTGAGAAACAGACAGAAAGAGCAAGAACACCATTTGTTGTATTTAGATACATTGTGAACAGAAGGAAGCAAGACAGAGCATACTTTTACACATCTTTTTTCCACTCCTTGCGAAAACAGTTTAGGATTTGTTATGTTATATTAGCCCTATCATTATGCAAAAACATGTGAAAGCCAGAGATGCTGATATACAAAAAAAAATGTTTCCATTGTGACTTTCTGCGTTTTTATTTGCTTTTCACGGGTATTTTTTTCTTTTAATATTATAGCCGGAGAGAAACCTGTGATTTCACTTTAAAAAAACCCCAAAAAACCCAACCCCAAAGCTGTGCTATTAAGATAACTTGCAAAAAAAATTATTTCCTTTTTTTTCCCCTCTTTTTTTTTTTTTTCGAAATTGACCTACGCTCTCTCCTGAGCCCCTGTTCAGGAAGGCACTCATTTAAGTACTTAAACTTAGATAATTGCTTTAGTGTTGAATACATGTGGGGTTTTTTTGAATATCTGTGTTGATGCTTCTGGAGTTGAGATTCAGAATGGGATAGGTTTGAAATATAATAGATGTCAACAGCTAAGTAGCAAGGATTTAAAGAAAAATATTGAAAGAGAAAGGTCATGCAGTGGTCTGTGCCAAGATAGTGGCTGGAACTGCGGACAGCCTGAATGGCATCAACAAGTCAGAGATTGCTGCTGTCTAAATGATGGGGCAGATTTTGTCCCTAAAAAATAATTAAAATCTACAATTCTTTTCTAGGGTATTTGGCCCCATGGAATTTAGTGTGAAAGACACTGAAATGCATACGCTGAAATGCATACTTTTTTACCTTGGAAGACTACATCAGGTCAGCATTTTGACAGAGCAAACTGAATGTTCCTTACGGCTGTCATCTTGGAAAGTAAGTATCTTATATGTATTTTCTGCGCCTACTAGAATTAGTAGAGTGGCTGTCTGCTCCTGTGGCTATAAGGGATTGATGTAAGGATGCTCATGGATTAACCAAATGACCCTGCAGTTGCTGATGCCTGGGCAGGACTATGCTTCTGGGTCTGAGGACACCAGTGGTTGTAACAGCCTCTCAGGAGCAAGCAGAGCTTTGCAGGAAACACAGTGTACAACCTGGGCAAGAATGGAAGGGAGCCCAAAAGATGGGGCAAGCCACCAAGACATGAGTTAGCATGTGCTAACAGTCTTGGTTAGGCTGCTCTGTCAGATGGCTAAGCAACAGCTGATTTAAAGTTAAGGAAAGGAGCTGACCTAGGTCAGGAGGGGTGAAGAGGAAGAGATGGCCTGCAGAGAAGAGACACCTAAGAAGCTGGAAACTAGGGCACCTACCCTGTGTGTGTTCACGCTGATTTTATTTATTTATGAGCTTTTCTATGATACTCTTCACTATCAGTGTATAATCACTCCTTTCCTCCTCATTGCTCTCTCAGAAAATCTGTTTCTCCAAACTATCAAAATACTTAGAGAGAAAATGCAGGCTTATGTTATATAAGTATAATTAAACCCCTGTAAGAATAAATGACCACATTTTGGGGATATTCTTTTGTTCTTTTTGCTTGTTCTCTGTTCAACAGTGGACTAGCTGAATCCATTGAGCCATCAAGTGAGAATAATTTTACACTTCCAAATTATATCAACATTTGCAAACAGCATAGCAACTACGGTCCACAAGGAACCCCCTTAATCAGAACCCTGTTGCTCTGTGGAAAGAAAACAAAACCTGTAGATTGGAGCTTATTCCTGGCTTATTAAAGTGCAGTTTTTGATAAATGGTGCACAATAGAGGGATTGAATTTTTCTGTTCTTCTGCTTTTGCCAAATTTCATGTACAGTTCAGCATTCCCTCTTTGAATCCTGGATATATTTATTTTTTTATCTTCTTATTTTGATCTTTTCTGTCTTTTGTAAGGCTGTTATGTAAATTGAAGGCATTTTTTATCTAATTCATTCTTTGTCTATAAACAAGCGCTGCTTGAATAATACAAAAAGTGTCCACAAGTAATCATTAAAGCTCTTAAATGAATTATCTTTGCCCATAGCCACATAGAACCAATTTACTTCTTGGTGAAAGAACAATCACTCGAGGTTTACTTTTAGAAGAAAGGTCTATAAAAAGCAATAATGCAAGTTCTGTTTCACACGAGCATTTATGGAAGACTGGTTTTGAGCGGGAACACACAACTATGTGCTTAGAAGTAGTGTTTCTCACGCTTGATCAGTAAGAGATAACAGTGTGACCTGATTTACCAATCCCAAATAAGTGACGCAGCTTGAATTTCAAATATTTGCAATCAGTTCACAGGGTAAAAATTCAGATATATTTGTTGAGTACATTTAAACAAGAAAATCGTGATCTGCTGCTGGATATTCCATGAGAAGAAAAAGAGGTTAGTCAAAGATATTACAGGCAGAGAATTACTCGCTCAACGCTACTGGCAAATAGTAAACGAGTGGCGCCAAGGTTTTAATTCAAACACTTAACAAAGAAAATAACTAATAGTGTCTTCCTTTATCATCTGAAGTACTATAATGCAGAGGCCTAGCCCCTCTGCCAAATTGCTTTTACAGAAATGTGACTTCCATCTTAATTATTTTTAACTTAAATTGCCTTAATTAAGAAACTAATTCTCCAACCCTGTCTTTGGTCTTGGTTTCAAACTGGGTGTGTCCAGACTCATCTTTATGGACTTGCTGATTCGCTTCTGGATTTGCATCAAGAGTCACAGTCTGTTTGTCTGCAGAACATTTTTCCAAATGGTAACCTGTCTAGGGAAAAATATCCATTTGATTTGATGCTTTTCTTAATATTTATTATAAATTTGAAAGTTATTAAGCAACTTCTCATGTTGGTAGATATTGACTGTCCCAGGTTTTTTTAAAATGTTATACTGTAGCATTGCACAGCTCAGTGTTAAATAGTAATTTCCCAGTCTCCTATTCAGTTCTTTTTAAAAACTTACTACCCCTAGGAAGTGTCATGTAGACCTCTTCTGTCAGGAGCCCAAAACTCATCTGGAGGCAGAAATCCACTATGGACTGATTATTTGTGTCATTTGGGCCCTTTGCAAAGTGTATGGATGTTGATGAAGATTTCAGGTTCTTACATTGGTTCCAAATGGTTAGTAATGGGATGATTTCCTGTTGGCATCAGTCCTAATTAAGTATTGTGGATAATACCTACAGTAGCATCATAATTGATATTATTAATTGATTTTGGTTGCCTGGGCAAATACCATGATGTTTAGCTTAGGATTTGGAAGCCAGTTCAAAAGCATGATTCTTGTCTTCAGTCTAGTGGTGAAAATAACTGAGTCTGGCTTCTTGTCTGTAAAAGAGCTTCTCTCTCAAGCTGTAATCTCATTATGATACAAGGCAGAAGAAAAGCTGAATGAGCCACTGAAAAATGCTGATCAACTAGTGGAGAAAACCCAGGTCTTATCCACTCTCTGAAGGGATGCTTCCTAAGGATTTTCTGTTAGTGTCCTTGAATTTTGTCCCTTTCTGAGGCTTGTGGATTCTCTTAGGGCCTCTCTTATCCTGTTCTCTTAATTGCCTTCCATACCTAGGAAAACAGTCTTTTTTTTCATGGGAGAAGGGTAATGAAAGATGCTCTCTTTTTAAAAGTCATTGCAAATTATTTGTTGCAATCACTGTCTCCTCAAGTCAAGTGATGGATGCCTTCATCTATCCTCTGGAACGCATGTACCTGGTTGCATGTATAAACATGAAAAAGCGTCTGGTTGCATAACCTTTCCCAGTTACTCACAAGATAAAGTGGGGATCATAGTGGAAAAAAGGTCCTCATTTTATGACCAGAAGGCCTAAGGATCCTTATTGCCTATGTTACTGGGAGCAGGCCCAGGAGATGGTTTGCTACCTAAATAAATTAGATTTCTTATGAACCGTTTGTGTCCTCCTCTATAAAAGCAAGGTTCTCTAGCCATACAAAATCCAAAATGGCTGTACGCATAATTTTATTTGAGAACAGACTTAAGAACTCTTGGTATCTCCTGCTTGTTCCACTCATGTATTCCCTTAGACAATGAGTTCGGTCATTCTGTGAAAGTTACTCTCAGGGGCCAGGGAAAACCACTACCTCCTTAGGCCTCTTCCTGATCTGTAAATATTTGACTTGTGATATTTCATAGGATCTTCAAATTTTTTTTATAATTCCTAAATTCTCTGTTGTGGTAATGGGTTATACTAATAGTGAATAGCAGTAGATAACTTTGGTAAGGTTTTCGGTAGTCTTGATATTATTTAGACAAGAGATCAGAGTCTTGATTTGATTACTAGAGAACAGTTGTAAGACTGAGAGATAACTACATGAAGGCAGTTGTTATCAAAGGTTGTGAAGATATGTAATGAATTGATTCATCAAAAGACTATCTTGGTTATGTGTTTGTGCTCAGTATTTTCATTAATGGCCTGAATAAAGGACTGGAGCTTACTTTTGACCTCTGCTTACAAAGAGTTACAAGATTTGACCCAGAAGAAAAATCAATACTTGTGTCCTAGGAAAGATTATATGTAGAACAGATACCTAATATAGTGCACTTTAAGTAAAGGAGCATATCAAAGTATCTAGGTGGATAGAAGGTTAAACTAGAAAATATCCCTTACAGTACCTAAAGGAGCTTACAAAAAGCTGGAGGGGGACTTTTTGTAAGAGCAAGCAGTGATAGGACAAGGGCTAATGGCTTTAAGCTGAAAGAGGGTAGATTTAGATTAGGTATTGGGAAGAAATTCTGTACTGTGAGGGTGCTGAGACTTGGAACAGGTTGCCACAGAAGCTATGGCGGCCCCATCCCTGGAAGTGCAAGGACAGGTTGGACGGGGCTTGGAGCAACCTGGCCTAGTAGAAGATTAGAACTAGATGATCTTTAAAGGTTCCTTCCAACCCAAACCATACTGTGATTCTGTGATACCATGGTGTGTAGCAGTAAGTGTACTGAAGTACAAGGTTAGAAATCAAAGTGATCTTGAGAAACAGAGGAGAAACATGAAAATACAAAACATAAGATATTAATCAGAAGAAACTGCAAACTATTGCCCTTGCACAAAACTTATTAACTGTGCAAGCAGAGGATGAGGCACTTGTTCAGTAGCATTGCAGAAAAAGATCTGAGAACAATAAATTCAGCATTAGTCAATATCATCATTCTGTTGAAAAAAGGAAAATAACACATTAGGCTCTATAGTGAGTTCTCCTTATATGCAAATTATGTGAAATGGGCTTTCCACCATAGTTGGAACTGACAGAGTTACAACTTTCCCATGCACAGTTTCAGATATTTGGATTCAAAAGACAGGGGTTCTGAATGGGTCCAGACAATCTGGTTAGTAGTTGGGAACAAAAAAGTGAAAGAAATGGAGTTCTTCATTCTAGGAAAGTCTGGAGAGAAAGGGACCACGGCAAAAGTTTTTCAAATCAATTCAGGGAAGAAAAAAACTTATCCTTAGGGAGGACAGGATAAGAGTTAGGTTTAAATTTCAACATGAAAAGCCTTAGTTTAAACAGATTTTTCGAAGTGTCCAGTAAGGATGGTGAAGTCCATACAGGTTTCCTGGGGATGTGGTGATAGTGGATTAGCACTCACCGTTTGGAAACGATGAAGGTACAAATGCTTCCCTCTCCAGGGGAGTGAAGGGTGCTTCATGACCTCCGGAGATTCCATCAGACCCTGATTTTTGTTGACTGTGATTAGTCTTATCCCAGATTGAATATACCAAAATATAACTAAATGTTATAAAATATAACTAAATGTTTTGCTAAAAGGGCCTATCTGTATTAACAGGTATTTAAGATTGCTCAGTTTCATGTTATCTGATTACATTGACTAAACAAATTCAGTGGCTTTCAGTATATCAGCTGCTTTTTCTGAGAGCTTATTTCCTTGCAGACTTTTTCAATAGCTATCAAGTTTGCACAAAATATAAATAAATGGCTCTCCATGAAGATGGTACCATTCTTTATGGAACTGCACCAGTGACAGGTCAAATTTATACTGCTCTGCAGCACAATTTTAATATCATTTTGGCCTGCTTTAAGCATAATAAAGTCTTCTGTTGAAAGAGCTCTTGTAAGGAGCAATTAAACATTAGTACTTTAGCTAAACCCATATTAAATTATGTCTTGGAATTTAAGTATCTGGGAATCATCTTAAATCTCAGTTTGAATTTTAGGTGGTATTGTATCTGCAATTTATACTGAGGTACAAGACAATCCATTTGCATCTTGATTTAGTATTTATAGCTTGAAATATTGTTTTATTATTGTGTTCTATGCAACTGTTAGTAGGGCCACTAATAGATTAAGGTACTCTTTATTTATGATTACAGCTTCTGTGTTTTAACAAGAAAAGAAGCTGAACATTCAGTAGCTGATTTTTAACATGCTTTTTGAGCTTTAAAGTAAATCAAAGCTAGCTGGATACCCTTCAGAGGGCATTAGTGGCAACTCATCCCTTCCAGTGAAGACTCATAACCCAGAGGAAGCAAAGGTCTTTGGACTGCTAACTTTTGTAACACTAAGGGCTCAACAAGGTGTTTCTTTTAGGCATGAGGAGAAGATTATCTGGAAAAGATTTAAACAAGAATTACCTAACTTTTCCTTTACTGTGGACTTTCAGGACTAGCACTGACTATTCTCACAGGCAAGTGGGTGTGAGAATCTGAGCCCTTCAAAGCAGATTGCTACAGTAAGAACAGTAGTTGGGAGGTCCACACACTCCAAAAGTAGCCTTACAATAGCAAGTTGGCGAGTATATACAGTTTAGATTGACACTGGTCTGAAAAGGGCTAGAATAGTGCTTTGTATCTCAGTCAAGGTAGATCACAATTGAACACTGTGTTCGGAACCTCTGAAGACTAGGAAAAGCTTTATGTATGTGATGGCAAGTTTGTAGATTCATTTTAGCATTAAATATGTCCATTGTTTATATTTTAAAGGTATGTTCAATTTATGTCAGTATCATTTTGGTCACTGATGGAAGTTTACAGGTCAACTTCTCTGTCAGCACAGAAATGTCTCAAAGCATCAGGGAAATGGATACTTAAAACTGCAAAAGAATGAAGAAAAATAAATTTCATTTACATCATAGGAAAGACAGGTCCACTGCATAAATCTCTTGCATTGGATATGTTATATACTGGATGAGTAAAAGCTGCATAACTGCCTTTTTACTTTCCATGTATGACACAGTGAAATGACTTTGCAAAATAAAAACAATTATACTTGCAAAGCCATACATGTACTTTGCTAACACAAACATTAAAGAGAGGTAATAGTATATTATATTACCTAAACATCAGTTCTCTGATTATAAGAACTAATTTCTCCATACCGAATGTCTGCTCTAAAAAATTTTTTCTGTTTAAAGAGAAACTTCCCCTTCTCCAAGTTTTATGTTTATCAAGGAAGAAACAGAAATGGGGAAGCAAACTTTATTTCTGTATTTTCCTACTAGACACAAACAGTGATGTCATCCTAAGATTTAGCTACATTTTTTAGGACTGGCTTAGAAATAAAAATGGTGAAATTCTGCTTCCACAAGCTATGTAAGGACTGTTGTTGTCTTGAAGACTTGCATAAAGACAGCCAGATTTGAGCCTATGAAATTTGTCTGATATACATATATATGTATATAGATTAGTTTTCAGGAGGCTGGATGGAAACCATGGTCTTCATTTTCCTAAGCACTGTATGCTTCTAAACAAAGCTTCTTACTGACCCAAAGAACAAGCACAGTAGTTATTAAATGATATTTTAATCTCATCTATTAAGACTGTTTCTGATTTGGTAATACTTAGTATCATATTTCCAGTAATTAGAAAGTTTATGATAACTTCTTATAAGACCTTGACAGGAGATGGTGTTGCCTACTTAATATTAAAAGATGGTGCAACCAAGCCTGTGACTAATACATCATTCAGGGACAGGCTCAGAAATCAATTCAACACCAACACAAATATTCAAGTTTGGGGTAGAAAAGACTTTGTCTGTCTTGCCTAATATATCCAGCGTGTTTTCTAGCATTTGAGCTACCTGTGTTAAGTCACCAAAGTAAAAATGTCTCTAGAAGTTATTCTGATTCTGTAGTTTGGAATTATTCTTCTCCCATCCCATATACTCAGCTTTAGCTTTTCTTTCTGAGCATCATACCACTTGTCTTAAATCCACTAATTCTGATCCTTTTACATTTTCAATTAAGATACACCAGCATTCTAGCTACCTGGGGGCATGGGATTGAGAACAGGGAGAAAAAAGGACATCTTCCTGGTGAATTTGCTATTAGAACAGCTGGAGAGAGATGTAATTACTGTAGCCCTTCCAAGCTTAACATCACCACAAAACACCAAGGATAGCATTTAGCTGAAATGTTTCTCTGTAGAGTTTCATTGTTTTATTTTTATTCTTAGCTGACAGCTTAGCCTGTAGCAGCCTGTGCCACAGTTAATGAAAATTGAAAAGTTACATTATATATTGTCCTTCAGGGTGAAAAAATTAAAACATCAACTTCATCTACAAAGACGGTTGCATTCCAGCTGCTGCATTTCGGGAGAGAAGTGCGCACAAGGCATATACAGTATCCAAGTGGTTCTGTATCCAAAGACCAGATGAAAGCACGCTTTCTGGGCATGAATTTTGTTTTTTGTAGAAGTCTTATAATATTTTGTTTTACATAGTAGACTAAACTGTAAGAAAGGTTTTACATGCAGTATGAAGACTGAGTGATGAAGTCATTCACAAATTCTGCTGAAAAGAGATAGATGCATGGAGCCCATTAATGAAGCAGCTTCTTACTTGACTAATATAAAAAGGACAGAATAACAGCAAACTATATCACTGCCTGTTGGAGCTATCGCCGTCTTCTGTTAAGAAATGAGATATCATGGCTTGGGTTCTTGACTGCATCTGACAGAGTGGACTCAGCAATAAGCAGTCGTCCAGTGCCTGAATTGTAACTTTCTGAAACAAGCCCAATCACAGAACAATCCTGGATGGTCAGTTCCTGCTCAGATATTCTTTATGTCACTAGGATAAATTCTTATATACTTATGTTAGCAGAAGGCAACGTACAGCTGAGCTGACTCCAGTGTGAGTTCTCTCCCTTCTACCTCTCCTCTCACAGCAAAATCCAACTCCAGTTCTTTGAATGCAAACTGGTGACAACAGCATTTATTAGTCACTTGTTTATGGTGCATGCAAAACATCCATTATAACCTGTGTGCAGCTCCTGGGATTACTTGACTACCAATTTTACCAGGGCCCCAAGGGTTGCTTTGTTGGCACCTCACTTCAGCAGGAGGGACTCTGGCCTATACAGTTTAGCAGATTTTCTGGCAAGGACTAACTTTCCCAGAGCCAGAGGCTTGCAACATAACTTTTATACTCCAGTATACTTCAAAACACCTTCAAATAGCAGTAAACAACTCCCTGGAAACAACACCTACCATGTTTTGTGTTCAAGATATCTTGAGCAAAGTGCCATTCACTTTATATACACAATATATACACAATAACGAGTAACTGTTTCTTTATAAGTCCTAAAGTCTTTTAGCATAAGACCGGGAAAACACAGCATTATAATGAAACAAATTTAAAAATGCCATTAGATCAAACATGTATATATCCCTAAGACTCCCTAAGACAGAAGCTGACTATCAGATGTGGCGATTCAGTGTTGACATCAGTGCTTTATCCTTCAGGTGTTGTCACTGGCACAGCATACCTCTCCCTGAGCTCCTCATCCAGTACCAGTCATATTTCAGAACTGGATTTTAGACAATACTTATAGATTGGTCTATAATAAGTTAAAATGCTGGTTGATCAACATGGAGCCAGGTGTTTGTAGAAGAGGAGATACCCCATTCTTGGTTCACATACAGCAAACATGCTGTACATGTCCTATGAAACTGTTCTTGACTATTTTCCCTGAGACAGTGCATCTTCCGTACTCGAGGACTGCTTTGCCTATAGAAGAGCAATTCTGACAAATATTACTGCTGGAGCTACAAAAAATACATTGAATTCCAGATGTGTAGAAACCACTCATGGCATAATATTAACAAAAATCTCAGGTCTGGTTATGAATTATGCTGCTGGGATAAAAACAACCTTTTCATTTTCTCATTTTTAGGGAATTCCGTGAACTATCTTGTGTCTGTTTCTTTTCATACTTCAGCCATGACACCATTCTATAAAAAGTGAGATGCATTTAGGATTCGTCCCCTAGCAGTTAGCTTTGTGAAACCAAATTAAACAAGACAAAACTCAGCAAATGTGCAGACATAAGACATACTCAATTCCCACTGACATTTATCACATATAACTATGGTGGCCTTATCATTAAGGAAATCACCTGGCACTTACGAGACTTAGATTTAAACTCTCTCAATGTTTCTTTATTTATTTCTGTTGCAGAAAAATGCTTAAACATGTGCTGCAAATTAAGGACATGCCTAAGTATTTGCTGAGTCCCAGGCTATAGACCCTAGGCAAACCACTTTGTCTCTCAGAGTCAGAATGTAAAATCTTTTATTCAGGTCAGTGAGCAGTTTCATACACAAGTAATGTCATTGATTTTACTATGGCTAGTCACGATAGTAACCACTTGCCTGCCTGAGGTTGGTACTTCGGCTCTCCATCTGTTAAATGGGGTAATTAAATTTCTGTGCCTCCCAGAACTGGTATTGTGTTACACACAGGTAAGCTTCAAAATCCCACTCTTTGCAACTGCTCAAAATATTTTCACCAAACCTCTGCAAACATGCTTTTGAACAAATGAAACATTGCAGTATGTTTTATTTTATTGAAAAGTCAAGTAAACAATAGCATAGCACCATACTCAAGAAAACTGAAGTGATATGGGAAATTTTTAGGTAAATTATTTCAAAGTAATATACTCATTCTGTTTCCTAAAAGTTTATGGCAGGGAAAATATTCCCTGCCTGTCATTCTTTAATACCACCAAGCTAATACGCCTTATATGTCATCTACCGCAGAACAAGTTTGGAGGAAAACTTTTAAATGGAAAAGAAATAGCTTGCATTACTAGAATTATTTTGGGTTTTTTTTACCTATATCTCTTTTATCTATTGTGATTTTTTTTATTCACTGCCAGTAGTGCCAAAGCAACTGAGATGTGCAAGGTAAGGTATTCTGAACACCTTCATGTTCCATAAACCAGAGTATGCTCTGGATTAGGCAGTCTCTGAAAGAGGAAAGTCACAGGGTAATTGCACTTAAATGGCAAAAGAAAAAAAAGTATTAAGAGGAGAAAAGGAAAGGTTGGAAACTGAATCAAAATATTTCAACTTCACTTTTTTTTATCTTCATAGAAATCAATGGAAAAGGAAAATAATCAGCAAAGAAGCACCCATTTTTTATATATCCATATAGACATGTATACATGCATGCACACACATATATCACAGAATCAGAGAATGGTTCCAATCCCCCTGCCACAGGCTAGAACACCTTCTACTAGACCCCCGGTTTTAATCTCAAAACATGGGAAATGTTTGATGGCAGGCTTGCCTTTCAAAACCGTTACTAATTCCTTCAGAACACCCAAAATAAAGGCTTTCCTCTCTCCTCCCCTTCCCTCCCCCTTATTTCTGGTGGCCCCAGAAAGCAATTTTTGAATGTTGAAGAATATAGTTAGTCATTAGTCAATCTAATTGGATTCTTTTCTCAAACACAGTAAACACTTGAGTGAACCTGGACAATTATGTCATAGCAGGGCAGTAACTTTGAAGAACAAATATTCTGATGGCATAAGAAGTGTCAGACATCATGGATGTGTTTTTGTAGTAACCAAATTATCCTTGTGAACTTGATCTATTTCACTAAGCCTTTAAAAATGTTGATTGCAAGGCTTGTAATGAAATTTGTTCCACTGTGTACAGTCATGTGCAGCCCTTCAGCTTGAGTCAGCTGGACTAGTGGGCTCTTTTGTCAAGCTGAGCTCCTGCTCTCTATTAACCTCCCAAACAGTGCCCACCTCAGCTTTACAGCTGTTAATTACATTTGTTCCACTTTGTGCAATTAGGCACCTCCAGGCACCCAATCCACTGGCTCTAATGTAGGACTCCCGGATTTTGCAAGTCATGGATATTTGTCAGAAAGGTATGAAAATCATGGAATTCCAGAGTGCCCTGACAATCACGAGAAAATGACAGACCTTGATAAACACAGTACCTAGCTTCAGCATCCATCAATGAAGGATTTTGAGTGCAGGGCAAGAACAAAGCAACCAAGGAAATTCATACGCGTAGAGGAGAGGCTATGAGAGAAGGTAATAGGAGTCATGGGCATTATAAACATTCCTGAGAGGTATTTCAATGACTGTCATTAGATGATAGAAGCATAGAATAGTTTGGGTTGCAAGGGACCTCTGAAGGTCATCTAGTCTAACCCTTCTGCAATAAGCACAGACATCTTCAACTAGATCAAGGTAGAGCATTTGGTGGGAATGTTGTGGAAAGCAGAGGGCTTTTGAGAAGAGCTGGAAAATGCTATTGCTTGCATTTATGAATAAGCATTTTAGAGTGTCTCTTGGGCAAGACATTTCTGTACAGAGAAGTTCGGGCAAGAATATTTGAAAGGGCCCAGGGGCCAAACGCATCTTCCATTCCTTCCTGCAAGTGTCAGCGTCAATGGAAAGGCAGAGGGATGCTGCTAGCCAAAACTAACCTGACAAGAGAAGTCTGCATTCTGGATTTTATTATTTTTTTTTACAGTTGTCACCAGGTGATGCTGTTCATACGTTATTCCCCAACGAATAAATAACACATATGCTATTTTCAAATGTGCATATAAATATAGTATAATATTTTGATGTTTAGGAATCAGCTGCAGTAATAAATACAGCAGCTTCAGGATGTCTCTCCGTTGACACATTTATAATTTACATGGGGCAAATAAAAACATCATCTCTCTCACAGCATTTCAGTCAATAAGAAATTTTCTAGCATTTAAAGGGTCTTTTGATTCTTACTGCCCAATTTTAGCTCTGTAAACTCTACCCATCAGTGTAATCTAAGTGTATACATACTTGTATACAGTCCCGAACCCATGACAAGATTTTAACATTACTAACAATGAATAAGCAGAACTTCTATATAAATTACAAATATATGTATTACAAAGTTCAATCAAAGCCAAAAAGTACATCAGGAAAGATAATGATGATGAAATATCACACAAACTATAAAATTTGGTACTCTCTAACTTTTACAAGAAAGAAAAAAAGAACCAGTGAAAATAAAAATGATAAGATATATAAGAAATTTCATGTACTACTTCTTGCAAATTTGTCATGTCCTTTGATAACTGATTCTTTTCTAAAAGCCCCTGATCCTGTAGTACTTAGCTCTTATTTAAAAATGGGGTATATTTCTGGACCTTATCTGAAAAAAATCTGAAAAGGTGAGATGAGTTCACTTTAGCGTCTCAGAATACTGAAGTTAGAGGTGAAAAGGAAGAGAGAAGAATTTAATGTTAATTTTCTGAGTTTCAAAAAGTTCTCTCAAAGTTCAGGTTTATTATATTGAAGTAATATGAATATTACTTCTGCTTTTAGCCTTTAGAATATTGGAATCTTAATGCAGTGTTAGCCAACTATATTTTTTAAGGCTGAGGGAACACAGAAGGAGAATCACAGCATCATATAAAAATTTAGGTTATAGGGAGCTTTTGGAGGCCATCTGGTCCAGCCTTCTGCTTGGATCAGGGTTAATCTCAAACTGGATCATGTCACTCAGGGACTTGTCCAGCCAAGGTTTGAAAACTCTCCAAGGACAGTTTCCCACAGTTCTTGGACAGCCTGTTCCCGGGTTTGATTGTTCTTATTGGGCTTTTTGTTTTTCGTTAAGTCTGATTGCAATTTTCTTCCTGCAGACTGTGGCTGTGTCTTCTTTCCTTTCACTGTCCACCCATGCAAAGTATCTGTTTCTGCATTTTCTGTAACTAACTCCCCTTGAGAAAAGAGAATGTTGCTAGCTTTGTTATAGCCATGTAGTTGTGTGGTCTGAGAGCAGACCTTGTCATCAAAGGCCAAGACAAAGAAAACACTGAGTTCCCCAGCCTTTTCCATATCCTGCTCCTCCTTATCTTCCCTGCCTTTCTTAAAAAGCCTATCAAGCTATTGCAGCTGTTTGAGGTGTTTCCTCACATCTCTGCAATTCTTATGATACCTCTGCAATTCTTATGATATTGTAAATCTGTGACCACATACAGACATTACTTCTCCCTGAGGAGTGTTTATTAATGTACATGCATTTGAGATGGTTCTGCTTCCTTAAAGGTTGTGTAAGAGCTTTCCCTGTTGCCCTGTCCCATCCCTGATTCCCCATGCCACGTTTCCTCACTTGCCCCACCTTTGGTGTCTGTCCCTCAAAAATCTTGTTTGTGTAGGGTTAAACTTACAGAGAGACCAGATGAAACCCTAGAACACCAGGTGAACAGAATGATTAAATGAATTTCACTCCTAAAGCCTTGAACTTTATTTGTGTCTGGATTTTTAGGCCAAATATTATAATCCGATAAAGATCCAAGTTTGTCTTGGATAAAGTGGTAAAATGCTTCTGATATCAGAATAGCTATGCCAGGTTTGAATCTGATATGATATGTTGAATAATGAAGAGGAAAAAGAAAAGGTAATGCATTATATATTTGAAAACATATACTGGAAACCATTATTCTATGCTTGGAAAGCTTTTGGCATTTTTTAAAACGATGAATGTCTCTGCCATTTTCAGAGATGATTTATAACAAAGTTTACTTGCAAGCTGTAACTTGAGACTGTTGTGAGTTATGCCACTATTTTATTATTCTTAATAGCATCAAGTCAATCCAGAGATATTTCATCCTGCAATTTTCTTCTGTTATGAAAATGCATAATGTTAATCTTTGTAATACTTTATAAACTGACCATAAACATTGGTTTATGGTCAGTTAATCATTGTATAACTTTGCTTTAGGTAATTTAGTACATTACCATAATGTAACAATCTACTTAATATAAATTTTAAAGTGAGCACAGTGCATGTTGCAGGGCATTAATATATTATGTCTTCTAACCAGAAATTCAGAAGCACAGCTAAAGTTTGGATGTGGGTCAGATATTTTCTGCTTTGACTGACTTAGTTTCGCTTAAGGAATGTTGTGAGTTTTGCTTGAGGAATGTTGTGACTTTACAATAGTCACTATGTTATTATTTATTATTATAGCATGATTTACAGTTCATTTAAGAGTCTCAAAGTACTGGAAGAACCATTGCAATAATCATGATACAAGAATATCGTATGAGAAATACTTGAACATCAGATGGGGTACAGTATAGGGTACTGTTTCCTATAGTACAGTTTCCTACAAACACTGAAACTTGTAAAATCTCAATGAATCCAGTGGAGACTTAAAAGCTGTTGTTAGTGGGAGTCCAAGTGAAAAGCATTAGTAATAAGGCATGATAACATTTATGATTATATGAAACAAATTAATACAGTGGATGGAGGATGATGTAAAATTAGTAAGAACATGTCTCTTTGGAAGTTAATTTCAGGATAACTTTTTAAACATTCTGTATATTGTTAGATGATGAGTTAAATATATTAGAAATTAGTGGGTCTCACCACTAATAACATCCAGAAACTTAGAAGAGACCTCTATGCTCCTTAGAGGAACCAGACAGCTGAAACACAGGAAACTTCCTGGCAAACCAAGAGATAATCACCCCAAAAAGTTAAATACTCCTAATATCACTTAAGAATTTGAATAGTAGTGACAGACAGTTTTCATTGGGTATTTCATGCTTAAAGCTGTGCATATTACGTGATATAGAAAAGAGCGCAATGGATACGGTCTGCCGGTACCCTTCTCTGGGCTTAATAGTTGAAGACATGACACCACCAAAAGCATTGTACTTAATTGTGAAGGATAACGCAGTGGTACGAACTTAGTCTTTCACAGAAATACAGATACTACTCATAGAAATCAAACACTTTTCACTGAAATAACTGCTGCAGGGTTTTGACTGCTCTTGAGCCCTGAAAAAGCCAAGCATATTTTTGCATTGCCTTAAAGTAAACAGAGAGGCAAATTGTGAATCAAAGACACAATAAGTTTCCTGGTTTTCTCTTTCAGTGCCTAAGTTTTTCCATGATGGTGCAACTAGGTCATGCAGTGCAAGATTCCCTATTGTGGTTATTCTTTTTATTCATCCCTTGCAGCTCCTCTGGGTATTAGTAATAAAGAAGTGTCTTATTCCTTTATTCTCCCTCCTATCCTACATAGCCATGCAAACTGGGTCACAATTTGAGGCTATAATTTGTAAAACATTTGTGGGTCCCTGCATCCCTGCATCGCTTTATAATCTACATACATTCAATTTGCCTACAGCTGTATAAACTTTGAAAGCATTTTATTTGGTGACAGGGAGGGAGCAGTGCAGAGAATAGCTCTTCCTTTTTTTTCTTTTTAATCCTGTAAAAGAACAAAATCCAGAAATGGTTTCACTATGATCATATTTAGTGCATGTGTGTCACTGCATAGCAACATTAACAAGGCTGAGATAATCAGTATGTTTTCATATTATAGTGTAATGAGATCTACATTGAAGTTTAACCTGTGCTCTGATTTCCCAGATTCATTACATATTCTCCTAGGCTATTTACATTATTTTTGTAATATAGTTAGCTATAAGTTACTGTATGTATCCTGAATTTAATATTTATATAAGTGTAGTTTTTCTTTGGAATGGTATCTACATTTGATTTAATTAATATGATAATAGCTTCCTTAACTGTTCACTGAAACAGTGACATTTTTGACAGAGACTTAAGTGTATATATACCACAGCCTCTAAAACAGTTCAGTTATTTAAATTATATTAATAGAAAAGAAAAAGTTCAAAATGTTAAAAAAACCATTTTAAATACCCACATGGAAAAAAGTTAATTGTAGGTTGGACACCGTTTTATACTACTGATTTTTACTTTAGAATGCCCTATTTACCCGCATCTCCTCGATCAGACATATTCCTAAATGGCATAAAAGGAAAGATTTTGCAAAAATATTAAACAAAAATGCAATTGGAACGGCATATAAGACCTAACTTGAAACATGATGTTACATAGAGTCCAAGCATTCAAAGAGTAGCAGGAGGGATAGTTCAGATGTATCATATAATCAAAGTGCAAACAGGTTGGATTCAAAATCTAGGATCCCACTTGAAGTACTGTGTGCAGTTCTGGTGTCCTCAACATAAGAAGGACATAGAATTGTTGGAGCAAGTCCAGAGGAGGGCCACAAAGATGATAAGGGAGCTGGAGCACCTCCCATACAGAGATAGGCTGAGAAAGTCGGGGCTCTTCAGCCTAAAGAAGCTGCATGAAGACCTCATGGCAGCCTTCCATTATCTGAAGGGTGCCTACGAGGATACTGGAGAGGGACTCCTCATCAGGGACTCTAGCGATAGGATAAGGGGCAATGTGTTTAAACTGAAACAAGTGAAGTTCAGGCTAGATATAAGGAAGAAGCTTTTTACTGTGAGGGTGGTGAGGCACTGGAATGGGTTCCCCGAAGAAGTGGTGAATGCCCCATCCCTAGCAGAGTGCAAGGCCAGGTTGGATGGAGCCTTGGGCGACATGGTCTAGTGTAAGGCGTTCCTGCCCATGGCAGGGGTGTTGGAATTAGATGATCTTAAAGTCCTTTCCAACCCTAACTATTCAATGATTCTATGACTAAAAGACTATACTGAGTGTACTTTATTATTCTTTCGCCTTTTCAGTTCACGTGTTCACATCAACATTACTAAGGACATTGTTAGTCTTCAGCTAACAGGATTTGTGCCAACACACCTTTCACTCTAGATTAAGTGATTCAGACATATTCTGTTTAGAAACAGTACAATTCCTCTTGGGAAATGGAGAATGAATGACAGCTTTTGGCTTAAAAATATCCCCAAGTTTTCCTCAAAAGAGCAGTTTAGACAAAGTGTTGTAGAGCAGATATTACACTGAACAAGAAAACCAGGCTTAACGCACTTCTCTGCAATTATTTGTGGGACACTGTTTACAAAGAATGAGCATTGTTCCTGGGAATGCTGTGAAAGCTTCATTCTCTGTTCAGAAGACTATTTATTGGCCTAATCTTGCCAGCCTGGAGATATGAAGACAGGACTGAAAAAGAATGTAGTTCTCACCGTGAGATAGCATAAGTGGTACCTGTGCCTTAAGAAGCTCAGTGTATCTTCTTCAGGAGGATACAGTGGAATTAGCACCACAATGCAGCCCCATTCATGGGGACTAATCTGGCAATCAGAGGGCATATACATTTTTATGTATAGTTGCTGTCAATTAAAAAGAAACTCTTCTGATAAGTGTGTTAAAAAAACCCCAAAACTAAACAATAACAACAAACCAAAACAAAAAAAGACCAACCAACAAACAAGCAAAAACACCCCAAAACCAAAACCAAAATGGCAAAACACAAAAACCCAAACAAACAAAAAGTCCAAAAGGAAAGGGAAGCTCCAGACACATGACCTGGTCTGACTTCTACATGCAGATCATCAACCAGTTATGTACAAAATTCATGAAAATTTGATAGAACACTGTATGTTGGTTTCAGAGCTGTTATTAAAAGAGTTAAATCATATGGAAACCCTTATGTAAGAAATACGTGAGAAAATATATATCAGCCTTTCCTCTAGAACATTTGGCATAGTAAAGCCATTTCCAAAACCAGGTTTTGCAGAGACAAAGGCTAATTCTTAAAAGCATTCAGTCAAGAAAACCACATATCACCTTGTCTTGGAAAGGGCACTTGAAATTTCTGAGGAATTGCAAAGGAAGTTTTTTTTTTGTTATCTACAGAAAATTTTTGTCCCAATGCATTCAAGTATGAAGCTGGAAAAAAACTAGTTTGTAGATGCTCAGTAGCAATTTGTTAGAGTTTGGCAGCAAAATTATCCTAATTTTCCAATCCCAGTTATACTTCCAACTCTTGTGTGGCAGACAGCTTGCGTATCTTCACAAAGCTGAGGCATTTTGTTGCACTAAAATACACTAATTTTAAAATAATACCCATAGAGGCACATGACATTTTACAAATGTGTGTCACTAATCTCTTTTATGCAAGGATAAGTGGCACACTGACTTTAACTCGCCTAATAAAATACTATGCCACTATAAAAGCTGTAGTAAGGATGGAATGAAGGAAGAGGTAAGAGTTCTGTCCTAAACAAGGTGCCGGGCCACACGCTTCTCTTCTTACCACTGTGCTATGGTGAGGCATGGGAGCAACATAGCAGCAAAACTGAGAAAATGTTTATTTTTTTCTCCTCTTGTTTCAGTACATCTCTTGATGAAAAAGATCAAATCCATGGTACAAGCCTGCACTACTCAACTGCATAACAGAGTTTGAACCTACAGAACTGTATTATTGGGTCCTGTGAGTAGGAAGAACTGAATGCAGTCTGCAATGTACTCATTAAATTATTAGTAACTTCCAAACAAGAGTGACAGCTCTATTGGAAGAATATTCCTCTAGCTCACTTGACAAGATAAAACTCTCCTACCTTAATATAGTAAGGTCTACGTCCACTTCTATATCATGCAATGAAATAGATGCAATTTTACTGAAAGCAGAATTTGTCCTGCTGTATTTTATAACTGCCAAATGTGTCCATGTGTATGTACATACAATTTCTCAGCGCCCCAGAATTAAATCCTTGCCTCATAATGTTCGTAGTAATAATAATAATAATAGTAGGATCTTTCCATTCCATGGAAAATAAAGATGGTCTATTACTTTCAGTAGGCATTGGTAGGGAGCGTGCATGGGTCACAGTATGTAAGCTATTAAGATTGAAGGCATCTGTACAAACAGCCTTGACTGCTTTTTAAAGGCTAAGCTGCATGATTTGTCTTTCATTAAGAGCTGTTGTGCAGTTTTGTGATTTGTAGCCAGCTCAGTTGAGCTTCCAGAGTGTGTACTTCTATTTTGAGATCTTGTCAATAAACAAATAAGACATATGTTTCAGTGAGTCATCTGAGCAGAGCAAACTATCACAAGAATCAGTTGACCTGTAGTTCCTTCCTGCTACTGAATCTTTCTCTACCTTTTCTTGTTAACACAAAGTGTGTCCCTGAACACCTCATGAAAAAGAGAAGCCAGGGATAGGAAGACAAGGTCTCTTTCATCCATATGGTTTTATTTGTGTTCTGCTGGCACCGTTATAGTCATACAGTAACCAACATAAATTTTTAGTTTTATTATCACCTCTAAAAAGAGGCAGAAATGTGAAAATTGAAGCCAGAAGGTTTGTATCACAGGATTAATTAGGCAGGGCCAAGTGGAGTCACACTCCTCCTGGCAGTGAGTGCCTCAAGAAGGTGCCTGCCTTCAATTATGGAGTGCACAAAGCAATTAAAACCCTGTTTCTTTTTCCTGAGGTGTTACTTGTTACTTGATAAATCTCTCTCTCTTTTTTTTTTCTTTTCTTTTTTTTTTTTTTTTAATTCTCTGGAGATCTGAACTGGCTTAAGGTGTAATCTACTAGGGTGGATATTCATGAAAAATTGATTTAGCTGGAGCCTAAGTGCAATAGGTTAAAAATAAACCTGAAAGGAATGAACAGTGTATTTCCTGGCTGTCATTTTATTGGCCATTTTTTTTAATACACACACACACGCACACACACACACACAGACAGACCAGATAATTAAGAACCCAGACATTATGGATCTCCAGGAAAGAATTTTGTCACTGGGACATCTGAATCAAACGAGCCAGCCACCCTACGCATTTTCTTAAGCCATACAGCTCTCTTGATTAACCTTTTCCTCAGTACTATATATGGGAGTTTGTGAATGGCAGGGTTGTGTGCACATGTCAATTTTAAACAGATGTTTAAAGGCAGACATCCCCCCTGGCCCATTGGAAATCTGAGTTCTGTTTCACCTATACCTAGTTTACAGAATGTGATAGCCTTTCCTTGGATTTATGAGCCTCTTTGCTTTCTGGTATTACCAAGAGATTTGCCACCATCACTGACTCTGACCCTTTGTACCAGGACTCAACATCTGATTTTGTGCAGCTGGACCCTTACGTTAATGCTTTTGCCACATTCATTTCAAGTGCCCAGCTAACTAACTCCTTCCTCTCCTGTTATTTCCCATGACAGATAAATAATTCAAAATATGATATAAAGTATGGTGTATATCTGGTTTGAATAGCGCTCTATCAAGGCATGTGTGTAAGCTATATCAATGACCTCATACTTCCTGTTAAGGAGGGAGAAGCAAAAGGATATTTAAATCAATAGAATAAGGGAGCTATAGCTGTGGATATTGCAGTGTGTGTTGAGATTTCTTCACAGGTATTATGTGAAAAAAGTACTACATGGCATTAAAGGGATGTAAATAATGACCAGTGGTTTATTATTGCTTCTAACATTGAAATGACTATATTCTCAGGCTTCCTCATTAATGCTGCTTAAAAAGTAATTATATTTTTGGAAAAAAAAAGTAATGGGGAATTGAGATTTTTTTCTTCCATTGTGCATTTTATTTTTATTATTCCCTAGTTTAAATATAACCCACAGAAGAACGAGAAAATTCTTTATAAAGGTCATTAAATAAATGCTGCTGGAATGAATCTTTGAACAGGATCATCACTGAAATGGGAAGTTATGCATATGGAACACTGTTACTTGTAGTACAGATTAAACAGTTGGCAAAATAAAGCTTTAAATTGCCAGACATTATGTGTCACTAGAAATCAATTCTGACAGATTATATTGAGCCTTTTACCCATATTATTGCTGCTATATATATTTAGTTAAAAAAAAAAAACAGAAGAGGATTGACTTTTTCATTGCAGGTCAGCCCACTTGGGAAAGGCTATCCTGTCACATGGCACACTTTTATACCGATTTTGATTTAATGTGCATAGCATGTTTATCAGAGGCAAATGTCAAGACAATAGTTTCACATATCTGAGCCATAGCCAGAAGAGCTTCAACACATTCTTTCATGGTTATTTTAGGGCATTTTAAAAGTTTCAGCAATCCCACCATTCACACTAAAGGAAACAAAGTAAAAACTTTTTTTCTTTCTTTTCCAAAGTGATTAATTTTTTGGTTTATGAACCTTCACTAACTACTTCCTAAAATTAACTGGCAACTAGGCAAGAGCAGAGCAATATATATTTTTTCACTCTGTCTAGTGTCTTGTCACTGGTATAAAACTAGTATCAGTGGATTTTGGAGTTAGAATGCCCTATAATCTGCATATTACTTTCTTCACAAATCCATATCTATTCATACATGCAAAGTACAGTAGTTTGGTAAGGACCTAGCAATTTTCACATCAGTTAGGGATTTACTGATGCAATTGACTTAAAAGGGGATATATGTATAAGGACAACCACAGAAGCAACATGTAAAATAGTACACTGTATTCAGCTTACAAATCTGATCCTGGTACTCACTGTCTTTCTTACTGCAAGAACCAGCTAGGATTCAGCTGCAATGCAACACTTTCAGAAATAATTAGGAAGGGTTGTAACATTCATAGGGCATAACTATCTTGGACCCTGCTGCCATGAGATGTGTCTGAGGACAGAAGTTTTATACACTACAGAAAGAGTGAGAGTCATATTGTTAAAAGTGCTTATAATAGACTGAAAAAAACCTCAAAGAATCAATAGCTTTACAAGTGTTTTAGGATATTCACCAACAAATAACAAGCTGGAAAATAAGGTGTGGATCTTCTATCAGTAACTGTATTCACATCTGCAGCTAGGTCAAGAGTGAGTTGAGTATGGTGTATTCACCCACTAACATTGAATCTTGTCTTTAAAAAGCATCGCCGTAGTTGAAATTGAGGCCTCATTGTGTGAAAATGATCAGCCCTGCTCACTTTAAGAAATAAGAAACATATTTTTTAGACATCATGCTTATGTTTGATCATCTGTCTTCCTCTCTCTAGGCTTTCTTTAGCTAGCCGTCAAGAATGAAGTTCAAAAGTCTCATTTGGTTAGGATAGGAACCATAAAACTGTTAAATTTCTGACTTCTGTCTCTCTGGTGCAGGCAGAGGGCTGAATTCTCAGCAAGTATGTTGCTGTCATGTGAAGTGATCACATTAGGCCACTTAAGCAAAATGTGAATATACATCAGAATATGTGCCTCCTGCATGATGTGAATAGCTTCTTTCTGGTTATGTTGCAGAAGAAATTGTACTTTCACTACCACACACCTACAATCAGTTACAGTCATTAGTTCTTCCTTTTATACTTAATATTACATTGTACAGTATAACACATTTACAACATATGCATTTATCCACCTACTGGGAAAGAGATTTTTCTTTTGAATAAAGTTAACAAAATCATGCTTCATATAGTAATCTGGCTATATATACATATATAGGTAATGACAATGATGGTATCAGATTTAGCAGCTGATATTTTATGAGAAGGAGCCCTATGTGTGCTTATGGGTGGGAAAGGAATACAGAAAACAGAAAGAAGTGTTTGAGCCCAGCTGGCAACTAAGTACCATGCAGCCACTTTCTCACTCATTCCCACTACTAACTAAAACATTGGTGTGTTATCAGCATTACTGGCAGACTAAGGCCAAAACACAGCACTGTACCAGCTACTAGGAAGAAAATTAACTCTATCCCAGATGAAACCAGGACAGAAGCTAGGGGTGAAAGACTGTTCAATGGCAGATTCTCCCAGTCTCTTTTATTCCAAGTATTGATAAACTTTACTTGAACTCTAGATCCTTAATAAGAAAAGAAAGATGCAAGCCTTGGGAACACAGAGCTCCAACTGGAGACCTTTAGAATTGAGGTATCTATTATCTGTTTTAAAGGTCATTACGAAGTGAGAATTCTCCTGTGCATGTGAAGAGCAACATCCAAAATTGTAATTAGTAGTGATGGTTTTCAGGACTTTACTTGCATGATAGCCTTTTCCCCCACTTTTTCATGAAAGGAAAAGTAGCACTGCAAGAGCATAAAAGGCAGTTTTTATAAGATACATGAATTTACACTAAGATACAGACAGTAACCTATCAAGGTATTTAATAAATCATACATCAAATTCAGAGCAGATTAGATAATATATTTCTAAAAATTAGGGCAATTTCAGTAAATACTATTCTATTTCAGAATTATGTGTATTGAGTCAATAAGACATGACAGCTTTGCCTAGTAGAAAAGTAGAGGGAGCTGTGTTGGATGGGGATTTTCAATAGTGCTTTTGAAAAACATGTGGCTTTAAGGACTCCACTGAGGACGGACCTGGCCAGGAAGTTCTAGTAACAAATTTGCCAAAGCATAATGACGTTGATACTGCTTGTTTGGACAATAATAGTTAAAATGAGTGTGACTCATGCTGCCTTGTACTGTCTTGTTCTCCACTCTTAATGTTGATTAATTAAAGAGGCTGGAGGAACACAGCTAATCATGGTGGTTTTGATTCACTTACATATTTTGGGATCTTCATTGAACTGTTAAACAAAATATCTAGAAAGCTAAATTCTGCATCTTCTGGTACCATCTGAGGAATAGGAAAGCTATATACAACCCTTTTCAGACTCATAGACAGAATGTTTCAATTAGTGACAATGTTTAATAGTATTTTCAGCTAAGGATCTCCAATTACAAGATGATAAACATATCTACTAAATGCTATCAATATAGTTTATCTATTTAGTCTCCTTGGGCAGAGCTATTTACATGTTCTTAGTTATTTCTAAGGACAAAACTAAACTTAGTCTGAAGCCAGAACAGATTTTAAATCATCTCAAATCAGTCAATAGCAGTCAAGGACAATACAAGGATTATTCAGTTCCCTGATGGATAACCCAAGAATTTTTCAGTTTTTCTTGCTTTTCATTCATAAAACATGGTATCAAATAAAATTATTCATTAATCATCCACTTGTGGGATTGTCTTATTCTTTTAAACTAAGTGCAAAACTTAGACATATCTTGATATCTGTAGATTCAGAATATATGTTTCTTACATCATCTACTCCAGTGATCATTTAACAGTGCACTCAGAGGTGTTCACCTACTTTAGCCATAGCTCATGATGTTAAGTGGTGACTAACACCACATTTTAACTGTCCATTATCTGTTACCACCAATCTGAATTCTGGGAAAAGTTGCCTTATAAATGAACATCCTTCCTTGGCTTTTATATAAAATACTACTGCTCTAATAATAAAGCAAGTCCATCTTCTTTAATAAATTAAACAGGACCCTCATTTTCCTTTAATAGCAAGACAGGAAGTCCAAAACTTATTCTTAAGAGCTTAAATTCAGTGGAACAGTAAAGTGGATGCAAATTCCCAAACATAACAGTATTTCTGGTCAGCTGCATAGAAAATTTCACTAAATGGCCAACATAGGACACCACAGTTTCTAACTAGATCCAGATAGGTCAACATCAGCTAATAAATTTTGATTGGCTGATTGTTCTTTGTTGGGGAATGAACAAACTGTAGTGCCAAGAAAAAGAGACATAAAATAAACTAAAATCATATCACTGAATGGCTTATTCTTATATAGTGGCCGCCTGATGATGCAAAATTAAAAGAACTCTCTTCAAGGGTCTCATCTGAAAAAAAAATCAATTTGAGACACAAGGGGCTATTAGTACTATTTTTAAACAAAAGCTTATTGACAGAAATGTGCTTTATAACAAAATAATACCTTATAAAATTATATTCCACAAAACAAATAACACAAAGTAAAGCTGAGTCGGACATCATAGATACTTCTTAAAAACAATTATAAGGTCAAGTTGTGACACACAAAAAGGTCAAATTCTCTGATTTCCAGAAATATTTTTTTTTTAACAGGATTTTTTTATGCTTTTAATTAATAAAAAAAAAGTAAAAAACCCAAACAACCTGCCAAAAGACACAAGTACTTACAACTCATTGGATACATAGCTCTCTTATTTTTTATGTTTTAAAAAATAGAATAGACTGATGCAAAAAAACCTCACCCCAAAACACAGGCTGCAATTTTTGTATATCTTATGTGGCAGTGCCACAATTTCCAGTGGACAGAAAATGAGTTCTGTATTAAAGACTAATGCAGTTATATATTTTCTTGCAGCTATGAAAGTGTGCTTATTATGAAACCATTGCTAAAATAAATATTTGGCAAAAAAGAAACCACCTTAGAAACTCTTTCCACGGCAGAGTCAGGGATATGTAGAATGATTACCTTTTTGAAAGTAAAATAATTATTTTAATGAATTAAAAGTATTATTACTGATTTAGAAAGAACAGAGCTTTGGAATAACTGTTTGTAGAATAAACCACATGTATTTTCTTAGATACCAAATAAGATGGGAAAGAAAATTGAGACGCGTAATACAAATGTATTTAGGGTAGTTTCAAAGTTTTATTACAAACCTCATTTCAAAAGAACAATGTTTCTTTCCCTTTCCTGTTACTGAGGTTTATGATTTCTGAGGCTAACTTTGAGACCTTGGAAATTCATGTAACCAGAATAAAATTACTCAGTGCGTACCTGCAACCTAAATGTATAACCCCCACATTTTCCCTTTTTGTTATATATGTTATTTACAATTGCAAAGGTGTGATATAGACGTTGAAAACTGCATTCATGAAGACTTGGATATTGCTATATGATGCCATTTTTTATAATGGTGTGACTGTACACCAGTATTACAGATTTCTCACAGATTTCTTACAGATTTCTTCTGTCTTACTTGATGTGATGCAGAGAGATCTTGTTATAGACTTATGTTTCTTATTCTTCAGCTGACACTTGACAGGGCTGCACAATCTGCCCGGAGAAGTTTTTTTCACCTTCAGCGAAGTTTCCCCTGCTCTGGCAATATTTGCATTATCCTTTGAGCACACTCGAACCCCAGCTGCCCGTTCTACCCCACTGCCTGGAAAGGCACTAGCTGGGCTGCAGGAAAGTATCATAGAGCAGGGTACATGAACCAGCTCTAGCCCTTTCTCTTTCCACTGGTGCACCTTTACTTTCAGTGTGAATTGTGTAGCCTTTGACGTTTCTGCCCAGCAAACTCCTTTCCCAGTTTGCAGCACTATTCTGCAGATGTGAGACAGACAAAAGAATCAGGATTCCTTTTACAAGGCTGTATAGTGTAGGAATTATGAACGAAGGAGCAACAGGTGCCCACGCCTCTGCACTAGTGGCGTGCTTGACTTTAAGCACAGACGTAATATCAGTTATTTGCAAATAAGTGAATAATAGGTAATGAGCATTAGTGCAGTTTACAAACTACAGAGATGGAGTTATTTTATGGGTGTTGTGAAATAGCTCTGCTTTATTTCAGGATTTTTTTCTTTTCATGACATTTCTTCACTTCTCATTTCCCTCAAAATTAGATTGTAAACTAAATTGTTCATTTGTTATTCCAGCCTCACACAAATGAAAAAGAAAAAGAAAAAAAAAAAAACAATCCACAACAAAAATGAGCCCTACAAAATAAATATTGCTGGTGTCTACATAATGCATAGATGTCAATGCACAATGTATGTTTTTTTGGTTCATAGTTATAATCTACTGGTGGAAATAAACCCAGTAAGGTTGACAAGAGGACAAGAATATTGTTTAATATGTAAACAGATATAAAGCTATATATGAAGTTTAGAAAATGATTACTTATTTTTTTTCAGACCAAATTTGGCCAGTATTTTCTTAATTTCCATCCAAAATAGAGAAAAGAAAGAAATACAAAGTAACGGAATATGAAACATAAACTTCTGAAGTCTGGTATAATTTCATCTATGGAAGTCTAGATTTTAACTGAGAATAGGTTCCTGGTTTAATAGAAGTAATTTGCAAACTTCCATTTGCTTCTCATTTTTCCTCTAAAAGAAAAGCATATCTGTATACCTTAAGCCATGTCACACAACATTATTGTGTGTCAGATGTCACTGAAGGCCTCTAGAATATTTGAAATTACTTTTCTATTGAGAGGATTTCTTTTTGTCCACTGTGACAATTACAGAAGTACTGAAATTTTTAGTGGCCAAGAAAGCTCTCTTCTGGAGTACTCTGCTAATTAACAAAGCTGGCTGTGAAATTCATGATGTCACCATAAGATCAGACCAGAAGAGGATAAAATGTCCATTTGGAGATCAGAAAATTTACTTTGCTGGCTAGAGGAATGCTTTCCTTCACTGAATAAATGTATTGTAAAATATACTAAAACTGAGTTATATTCTGTGGGCACAGTCTTTTTTTTCAGTACCAATTGGTATTTCATTTTAATTGCATGGCAGTATAACTCTTTATGAATCTATATGAGCAGGCTTATGGAAAGTTGATACTGAAGACCATCACTTCTCTAACAGACAGTGCTGTAGTTATTCAGATTTTTTTGTCATATGAAAATTCACAAGCAACTTGGAGGGTATTAGGAGCAACTGTCCTTTATCCTCCTTTCAAGCTATTCTGGATGAGGCAGTGATTAGAGATGGACAAAAAGTCTCTTCTGATTGTAATATGAAGCAGTTGCTAGCGACCGTTTTGCTCCCTTAGCTCATCTACTTCACCATATAACATCATCTCCTTGGTACGTGTTATAAACATGTCTGCTGGAAAATCCTGGAGCTGACAACTTCTTGAAGATCAAAAGTCTACTCAGTAATGAAATCTAGCACAAGTATGATGTAGCTGCTTGCCTTCCTTGCAAACTGCTTGCAAATCCTTCAACTCTCTAAGTTCTAGGCAAAGTTTAGGATCCATTCAAAGATAGTTCTTAATCAGAAAAATAGTTAAAAGCTGTCACATTCTGCTGTCAATAATATTGCTAAGAATTGTAGCTGAAGTTATAACTTGCATTATTAGGCCCTAATTACTGTACACTTTATTGCCTGATATTTTTATTCACAAGCTTACCTGTCATAACAGATCTTGAAATGGGGCTGGAAAGTGTAGAAACTGTACAGTGGAGACAACATTATATGCACATGTGCATGATTAATTCTGACACCATTTCCTATTACATAGTCAAATCCAGCCTCCCAATGAGCTGGGTCCTGTGTCAGAGAGGACCGATTGTATCCCTTGCACCAAGACATCCCTTGTCCCAGTCCTCAGATGGGTGGGACTTGTCTCTTTTACCTTCCCTATTAAATTAATGGGGAAACAGTGCACTGCTGACAAAAAGCCAGTGATAAAGTACTGACCTTCAGTGCTGAGTGAGGAGACTAGGCAGACCTATAGCTCTGTTAGTAAATATACCTATTATTTTGTAACAAATGTTATTTCATAACAGTGGCCAAACTAGAAAGCTTTCCATGCCTACATCTCTGTTGCTGCACTACCCTCTGTATTTTTACAGCTTTTGGAGCAGTTATTTATGATGCTTTCATAGCAGCACTGAAAAAAATCTCTTTCTTTTTTGTCCCATGGTGGATGTTATAGAAAGCCCTCAATCCTCAGATGTGTCCTCCTGTAAATCAGGTACGTTATTGGCTCGAATAAAAGCCTAAAGAAAGGCTACTTTCTAACCATAAAATGTAATCTCAATTTAAAGTACTACAAAATTTTGAGAAGAGGCTACTGTGTATGAAAATAGTGGATGATTGAGCATAAACTGGAAGCTGCCTCTGGGAAGCCTGAATGATAGCTTTTGACTGAACTACTGAATAAACTCAAGTATTTTTGCATTTCCTGCTTTTAGAGCACAAGGACTTAGCTCAGACATTAGTTCAAAGATCCTTAGGATAAGATAGGAAAAATGATTGCATCTAGCATCACCATAAGAATGTAGAGGTGACCCAGCACTCTCAAAATTTGTTTGAATTGCTTCTTTTTCTGGGCTAGTGGCATAACAATAACCTATTCTTTTAGAAAATGGATGAAATAATGAATGCAAACTTCACAATATGCTGGAAAGCTCTAAAGGTATCTTAAAACAAAGTAAAAACAAAGCATTATTAATATAAAAGAAATAAATACGTTCATTTGTAGTGATCTCCAAGAACTCTGTGTAATGAAACGGTAGTAAAATGAGCTAACTCTCGAAAACAATGGCTTATTCTTGGTTACACACATGATGAGTTTTATGTAAATAAGTCTGCAAGAATTTTAATGAAAGTGTCTGTTCTGGAGAATAGGATTTTTTTAATTTTATTTGATCAATGTTGCAGAGTATAAAATGTCAGAACTATTATTTTCTATTAACTGTATCTGGTATTGGCATAAACAGTCAACTTTGCCAAACAGTTGAGTGGATAAAGAAGTAAAAGAGAAGAAAATATTTGACAAACTTAGTAAAAACTTAGCACAGCCTGTGTATAAAAGGCTGCATTTTCTTTCACTTTTCTGTTTAAAAATATTTTATAAAACCAACATACTTTTGATACTTTTCAGCTAAGAAAATAATAAAATCTCACACATGTATGAGTTTGAATGTCTGGCACATCACAATTTTAATTGCAAATCCCAGGAAATGCAGAATATGAAAATTAAATTAGGAAGTGCTCAATGGATTTCAGAGTAGAAAATTTTATTAAATTTCTTTACAAAATAACATTTGGAAAATAATTTAATAAAAAGCTGTATGTGCCTTACTAAGAAAAAATGAAAAAGGTTCAAGCAGTTTTTAGAGTATCTATCTGGAATATTTTTGCAATGTTTGTAGCCTTAAGCAAATCACACTTCAAACAAATGTGAATTGATCAAAATCTATGTACCTTTATTTTAATGTTTAATCTATGTTTTGATTACTGAAAATACAAACTATGTCAAAAAACAGAATGGCTCTTTGAAGTTATCTTGTATGAACACTCTATAATAATATAGCAAATTGTTAACAACTAGTCTTTGAGAATGACATGCTAGTATTTGTCACAAACAGCACATTAAACTTGAATAAATAAAAAAAGTATTTCAAAATTGTACATAAGTGTGTAGTATTCTTAGCAGAAGTCATAGCCCGTTGTTCAGATCAGTACTGGTGTAGAAATCCACATTTCAAGAAATAGGCAAAATACTAAATTTATGTATGCTTTTTCCATACAGAGGTAAGTGTTTCTCCATACCAAGAATGTCTACTCTTTACTAGTTGGTCTTTGGAAAGACAAATCAGATACATTCTCTTATTTTGCTACTGTAGTAGTATTATAAGCTAGGTATGAAATAAAAAAAAAACAAACAAAACAAACCCCAGAAAAATACACGTTTGCTATGTATCTTGAAATAACTCTACAATGATCTTATTGCTGAAATTTATGGGACTTGTGCCATTTAGATAAAATGAAGATTTCTGTTTTGACAGGAAGATAATATTAAAACTGAATTTAATCATGCTGGTCAAATCAATATTGCAGTATAGCCTGTCCTAATGCAGTTTAGTGAAAGACACAGTGACACCAATAAGTTAATCTTTTCAGGACAATTGCTATCCTATAGGGCAGATGCAATGTCCTCAGGCCTCTGAATCCTCCAAACCCAAAATCTCTTCCACTGGCGATTTGTAGCAATATTTTTTTAAGTCACATTGTCATGTCTACTGTAACAATGCAACTACTTTTGACAAGAGTAAAAAATACACTTTTTTTCATCAAAAAAAATAGACTTTTTTTCATCAGTTGAAAAGAAGAATCCAGTCCCACTTTGTTTCTACAAGACATTGTTCAGTACAAGCTATTGTTCAGTACAAGCCATTCAGTTCTTTAGCTCAGGTTCATGAAACATCTAGAGCACTGCTCAGATTGATCCACTTAATTAATTTGATTAGTAGACTAATAATAACAGAGAATTTCCCAATACTTAATTATCTTTAACACTACTCATGCACACACTCAATTCATGAAATACTGTATCAAAAAAAAAAAAAAGCTTCTTAAATTTTGTGAAATCTTGATTTTATGTCCTCTGACACTGCCAAGAAGAAAACTAACATGTGAGATGTCTTGCAGATCTCATTATCATGAACTTAGAGAAATACCTCTGAGGACATTGACGTCATCAGTTCAGGAGAGTGTCACACAGAGGACTCACTCTTCACTGAGCTAGTACCTTACTTAATGCCTGGATGCTTCTCTTTAATACAGTGAGTTGCCTTACATTCCTGAGGATCAGCAAAGAGTGAACGAAGGCTTTTATTTCATGCCTCATTTCCTCCAATATCCTTGGAATAACTTACCTCACTGGCGTTCTCCTGGTAGTGGTGGAAAAAGAAGAGAGCTGCCTATGAATTGATACTTCCTGCATGAGGGCACATCGGTATAAACATCACAGTACCAGGGATACAGCAACGCTTTCTAGCAACAAACATTCCAGTGATGAACATGGGTATCTTAGGTAATTAATAGGCATTTGGTTACGTCACTCATATGGACTGAGGACTGGGAGAGAGTTTTAGTCAGTATTGATACACTTCAAAGAAAAATACTATTGATTTAATTAGGGTTAATTGATGGGTCATCAAGGAGGAAGGTTGCCAGCCTTCTATGCCCCAGACAGGCTAAAATGCAGCCTGAGACACTGCTGAACTGCTGCTGTGTCACTGAATCAATATCTATGTGCCACTTAACATCCAAGTGTCAAGACATTCTGAGTATAAGGTGCCCCCCGGCAATCACATGTGCACCATGGATCTGCCAAATTAAGGATTTCTCATGAAAGCTGCAGGGATTTTACAAGAGTATCAGTCACCAGCCAATGGAATATGCTTCTCCCTATGTAGTCACATGGTAAATCCTAGCAATTTGGAATTGAATTTTGCTCAGTTTTCAGATCTTAAGACTTGTACCTAGAAAACACCACCATTGTCAATACTACAGGTAGCCAGCAAAAAATTAATAAATTAAATAACTGTATGACTTTCTTTAATATTAAGTATAATATTGATCAATCAGTAAGTATAAATAATACAGGCACTGAAGAGTTCCACAGTAAATTCAGTAATTCACAACTTTTACTTGAAAAGACTTTCAGCCATAGTCTGCTCTTCCCTCAGCAGTCCATCCCAGCTCTTTGTTATGAATGCTGGACTGTGGTACTCAAAACCACATCTTTTGAATAGCAAATATTTTTTCATTGCCAAGACCCCATCTCTACTGAACAGTCACAGGTTCCATTGGAACCAATACTATTGGCAAGAGTTTCTGCTCAACTTAGCTGATTCCAAAAAAGTGAAAAGGATGATAAAAGCCCAAAAGCTACTATGCCTATCAGACTTTGTCACCATCCCTGGTACAGGTAAGAGATTAGATATGATAACTTGCTTTTTTTGTCCTCAGGCAGACATAAGCTCATTAAATACAAAGGTGAGCAGGTGCGAATCAGTTCTGTACATAAAAATGCAAACCTGAAATTCAAGTGAGGCTGCTCTTACTTAGACTTGAACAATAACATTAGAGTAGCATGTAGTGCACAGGAATGGAAGGGCAATAGACAAGGGAGTTAAACTCATTTTCCTAGAGCAGCACTGTGTGACATGTGTAAGGTTAACTATGATGTGGAACCTCATCATTTAGGCTTTGGCTGCAAATTCACAACTCCCATTAGTGAAAAACCCATAAGGAAAAATTATTTTAAAGCAAGGTGGAAGAAAAGAAAGACGACAAAATGTAGACCAGAACCACCTCATTTCTTTTTTGTCTCTTCTTTTGTATTCTTTATTGAAAGCAGAATCAGCTATGCAATATTTACAGTGATGTTACTCTCCAGATAAAGTATTACAGAGGCTGTGGAAACAATCTAGGTCTCAGCAGGGAAGCTGTAAGACAGCTATTTTTGTAATGCTTAAAATTATACTAAATTAATAAAAATAAAATCTCCTGCTGGGCTTCCAGTTTTAAATAGCACATTGTGGTGTAAATGATCAGAGCATCAGGGTTCTGCTAATTTTGTACATATTATAACAGTGAAGGCATCAAAAGATCATAGCATTTTTCATTTTAAAAACAACACTCTGTGAACTGGCTGAATAATTTCAATAGTTTACGCTTGGAATTTCTAATATATGCTCAATAAGATATAGGGATATAGGAAACCTGCATATGATAACTTTTATGGTTCTGAAGGTATAATTCTTTAGCACTCTGCCAGAGAGGACTTACTTTGTTCCCCAGGTTGTAACAGTCTAACTTGCTAAATTATTGCCTCCTAAAATTAGAACAGTACTTAAATAATAACTATATTTAACCTTTTATTAAAGCAAGATAAAATATTTCCTAATAAAGAAAAAAAAATTGATTGTTTTAAGATTAGAGAGCTTCCACTGTCTCACACCTGTCTGGAAATCTACAAAGTGGCTTTAAAATACCTACCCCAAAGCATATGTTAGGTTAGATAGTCACCGATCACACATCTTTTGGAATCAACTAGAAAGCTCCCACTAACTTAACTTACACGGTAGGCATGAGCTGAAAGCATTTAGTCAGGTGTTGGACAGAATGAAGTGCTAATGCATGCGCAAGACCAAGATCCAAGCAGAATAAAAGAGGAAGGTGATGACATGCAGTTTTATAGAAAGGATGTTAAAAATGCAAATATTGACTTGCCAATAAAGCCATGTTCTCTCTCTTTAGATATTTTTCCCCTGATACTGGAAATCTCTACTTTCATTGTGGCCATTCATCCTGGTAGAAAAGGATCAGAGTAATGGCAAGTGGAATGGGCCACTGACAACCAAACTGTCTAATAGGCTTTGATGAGGTTAGACAGATAGCTACCAGTATTAGCTCTTTGCAAGTGCATATTGTTACCGTGGGTGGAGCTGTGCCCACAGTAATGACAACAGGATGTAAGGAAAAAACAAGCAAGATACCATAAGGTGAAACACGTCTTCCTCATTCCATTTTTTCTCACTATGGTTTAAAAGCTTTTAAAAGTTTGAAAGCGTAGAAGACTCACGGCTACTTCTGCTAGCATTTGTGTTTTCTCATGACAGACTATTTCTTTTTGAAATGTTGGTTTTAAGTAAATAAAAGACAATATAGATTTGATAGTTATATTTACAGGGAGCTGGAACAAGGTGAAAGTCACTACCATTCTTGTTGAACTAGCTGATAGAATGTGACCTGAACTAATGTGTTACTAGTGAAGTCATGCAAAAAATTCCTAGAGCCACGGCACTGGGACTATGTCGTCCTTGTGAAGGGAGCAATATTTGTACTATACTGTGGGAGTATGAGTGTATCTTAAAATACTGAACAAGTGAATACAAGCAATATGACTGCAACTTCTTGGGATGTATTTTAGACATCAGTTAATCAAAATGGATACTCAAATATGCTCACTTTTCTTAGACACCCTGAGTCTGAAAAAAGCCCACTTTTCAAGCCTGATTGAGTATTTCTTTGCTGGCTCACTCAAGTTTTGTTAAAGTGTGAGTGAGCTGATTTAACACAATATTGAATTCAGTAAAAAGCATCAAATGTAAGTCAGTCTTGCTGTAATGCAGAAAACTGATCAATATCTTTTTAGCATTGCTTTTTTTTTTTTATCAGGAATTGCCAATTTTTTAAAGCTGGAATTTTTGATATGTATTGCAATGTTCAGGTAAGAGCTTGCATAATGGGGACTGATTAGCAGCAGATTTACATCCTCCTATCCACCATCCTTGTGGCATCTCAGAGGCCCACTTGGCAACTGGGGGAGCAGCAACTGAATTTTTGGTCAGAAGAAGAGAAATAATTTGAATCTGGGTTTCCAGTGTAATATTTCAGTATCATGATCATGGGCTATAGCAAATTCAGAAGCTGAATATGAATCCTACTTTTCAAGCATGTGAATGAACACTAACTGATTTTAATTTTTTACTAAACTATTATACCTAACATTCTTTTGTGAAAACAAATTTTGATTTACTAGCCAACACCAAAACTAGAGGCAGAAAACACTGTTTTGGAATAGCCTCATGAAAATCCCACTTTCTGGATCTTCACCACTGTGTCTAGAGAGATGAGTTGTTTCTACCACTTGGCAGTTCAGTGCCTGCCTGCCAGCTGCCACAGTGGGGATAATGCATTTCCCCTGTTTCCCTGAAGGACTACAGAAAGGTTAAACAGTTTTAGTCTGTAAGATATCCCAGGGATAGAGGCTATGAAGGTTACATCTGCACCAGTAAGTAAACTCAGAGAAAGCCATGTGGCATGGTACAACTGGCACCCTCTTCGCTTTTTGCCCTCTGGAGCAGGGAGGCTGTGCTCAACCTGGCTGATGAGGGGAGAGTCCTCAGATTGGTATGCACTCTGCAAGTCATACCCTGCCAGTACTATGCCCAGTGAATGTGCTAATTATTAAGCAATATGATAAATACTCTGCCTGAGCTGAGCTTGTACCCTGGCTTTGCACAGTTTGTTAGTAAACTTAGAAAAGAGAACCTGGGACAAAGGAGGCAAAAAGACACATGTAGATCCCAGAAGTCTTAGCTAGTTATACATATACCTTCTTGACTCATACATCACTTTCTTAAGTTTCTGCTGAGCTTTCCAAAAAGGCCATATTTTACTGCTGCTCTTCCAAAAACATCCATGTGTAAATAAGTGCCCACTCAAATTTCACTGACGGCATTATTAAGAAGGTAGCATTTAGTATTAATTAATAAGCAGTATTTAGAATTGGAATAATATTTACTGCATTGAACACAACAGCAGGAAGTTAAATATTGATGCCATATGTCAAGTTTTAGGCTAAACATACATCAACATAACCAGATAAAATTAAGCAAGCATAGGGAACAGTTTGCAACTCTAAAATGAGCAGAAATTCAATGATTTGTATGTGTTGGTCAGTACTTGGACCGCTGTCTCTTTTCACTTGTGATTTTTGCTTATGGAGACCACAGTCTGTGTCCCAAAGCCCCTCCTTCTGTGAATACACAGAAGGATAAGTTTTTATGTTCTTTTCAACCACATATATTCAAGTATTCCCAATCCCAGTTGTGGGAATGTACAGATGCATGAAGGAGGCAACTTGCGCCTTACCTCATACACTGGAATAAAATGTGTGGTGATATATTTTTATCTCTGTGAAGTATAGCAGGGTCCTAAAAAGGGCTTTAGCTCAGATGAGTCCCCTAAAGTTTTGTGTTTGAGGCTTCTGCCACCCACAGGCTGGTTGTCTGAATCTTCGCCATTATTCTGAAGCACTTTTTATTCTCTTTTCCAGCCCTTTTTGTCCCTATTTCATTCCTTGTGCTGGCACTTATTCGTGTGGATTTTTTTAAACTATTATTAGTTAAAAATTACGTTTCTTGTTTACACTTGACCGCAAAACCAGACTGAAATGGACATTTATTGAATAGAGATGCAACGCACTGCACTACCAGTTCATGCGCTTCTCAGGCAGATTCTGAGGCCTTCCTTCCCCCTCTACTGCCCCCACTTCCCTTGTCCAAAATTTATTAAGCTCAGCAGCTCTGTTGAAAACCTGAAACTATAGCTCAGCAACACTAATTGCTGCTTCCATCATTAAAACTGATCCATGCTCCCTTGATAAAACCTAGCAAGGAATAGCAAGATACACAAAGGAATCTTATTCTCCCTCAGAAAAATAACTACCACTTCTACCAAAATAACCCTTTCAAAAGGTAAATAAACACAAAAGTACAAACAACAGCAGAGAGCATTGCCATTTCCTGGGGCTGTGAGCCTGCCTATTTATGCAAAGTGTGATGAAAATGCTGGGTGTAATATCAAAGTAGCCACAATTTACCATTTAGAACATGTACTCAAGACACATCAGTTTTGTAGCATGGAGTCTAAGGTCAGATGAGTGATACTAAGGAAACACACAGGGTTCTAGAGAACGTGTTCTGAAGAACAACAGGAATAAAGTTGCCAATTACAATCGTCATGGAGGTAGAATAGCATGAGATATATTTATGCGTATAAAAAAGCACAACAAAACACTGTTTCTTTTGTCAAATGAGAGTTCATTTCTGAAGAACAAATACAGGGCTTACACAGGATTATTGCTGCTGTGACACTAGAAGTAAGAATGAAACATCTAGACAGAGCACAGGTAGTAAAATGCTGTGGAAATCTGAGCCTGCCCGGGTGCTCTGCACTATCTCTAGAATCTGTTTCCAAATGACAGATGTTAGCAGGGTTCTTGCCAAGCCCCCGATGATCCCAAAACCTTTGGGACAGGTGATAAAAATGAGTATTTGCTTCCTACGTGAGCATATACAGAGGGAAAATTTCCTACTCTCCACTGAGCTTTCAAAAATAGGAAAGATATGAAACCAACTAAAAATGAAAGGTCACTTTTCATATTAGAGAGAGGTCACCTCTGGAATTCCACAAGGATCTGTACTAAGATTCGTTCCCTTCAACATACTCATAGGTAGCACAATGAATGGAGAGATCATGTATATTGGTAATGCAAACATTACTACAACAAAAGAGAGAGTGAAGAATGGAGGAAGGGCCTTATGACCAATAAGTGACAGAAATGGAGGATAACATTCAATGAAGGTAAAGGTCCAATGAATAAGTTACATGAAACAGAAAATATAAATCTTGTCAGTCACTGCTCGCTGGGAAGGGGATCAGCCCTTCCAGGAGCAGTTTACCATACATCCACTCTCTCAGAAATAAGAATTATCTGAAAGGTACCGAGTTTCACAAATGAAACTGAAATTCAAATATCAGTACAGTAATAGTCTTTCTAAGGTGGCCCATGATTAGGCTAACTTAGCCTGCTTTTCCCAGGTGAGTTAACCTTTTCAATAAGTGTCAACTATGTGAAATGCAGAGATGAAAGGGATTTAATTCTCTCTGTGATATATATCATAGAATCATGGAATCAGCTAGGTTGGAAAAGACCTTTAAGACCCTCCTAATATCCAATATAAACCTCCCCTGGCACAGCTTGAGGCCATTACCTCTTGTCTTGTCATTTGTTACCTGGGAGAAGAGTCTGACCCCCACATCATTGCAATCTTTCAGGTGGTTGTAGCAAGCGATACAGTCTTCCCCCAGCCTCCTTTTGTCCAAACTAAACACCTCCAGTTACCTCAGCCGTTCCTAATAAGACTTATTTTCCAGACCCTTCACCAGGTCCATTGTCCTTCTTTGGATCTGCTCCAGAGCCTCAATGTCTTTCTTGTAGTGAGTGGCCCAGAACTCAAGACAGTATTCGAGGTGTGGCCTCAACAATGCCCAGACCACATATATGTGGTCTTGTGCTATGATAGAGTTGAGATTAAAAAAAAAACCAAAACAAACCCCCAAAGAAATTAAAGAAGCTGTAATCAGAATTTGATCTAAAACCCAAAACCTTAGAACATAGCTATAAACTTGAGTGGGTAACATCTTTTTGTCTTCTACCCTTAGAGGTTTAAATCACAAGAGCAAAAGTAGGAAGTGCAAGCACTGCAGAAGGAGAAATTATATTCCAGTGACCAGGTTATACAAATAATAGATTATTATACTCTGTTCATAGCATACATTCACAAATGCTTTCAAATTAGTGGTTTACCATTTGTTTGAAATACATACACCCAAACAAAAATCTAAATCCATAGTGTAGGCAAGAAAGGGAAGATCTCATAAGGTATCTTGATAATGACATTTATAAGCAATTCTTTATTCAGTATAAAAGAAGGAACAATATTACACTGGCAGAAAAGTGTAATAGGTAAACTAACACAAATATCTCAAAGTTATATCTCAAGTTATATACCATGGCTAATCATCTCAAAATACTAGTATGCAGATCTACATGTTATCATAGTTATCTTGCATGACTGCTAATATGTTTAGCATCTTCTGTGCTTTCTTAGACTTTTTCTCATTTTTTTTTCTCAGGACTTTTTAATATATCTTTAAATAAAGAAATAAAGTTTATAAATGCATTTTTTTGGCTCTTTAGATCACTGTCTTTTGCCAAAATACTGAAAAGCTTTATTATACCCTTTATTCCTGTCCAATTCTCACTCCCTCACAATCTTTTCTGTAACAAGGGTATGCTTTCCTTCTTCTTTTGGTTTATCCCCTTAGCCAGCTGATCCCTCCTTTCAACCTACTTCATTTCATAAACCAAATTACTTTGAATAAATAATGTATTCAAGTTCAGACTTTTTTCCAGTTGTAGAATATCCATGAGCCAATTACAGATGTTGTCTAATTTATTCATTTTTTGAAAGTATTTTTAATTAAGTGTGAAGAATGTTAACCCTATGGCCCAGTCTCAAGAGCTTTGTCAATATTTTGAGTTAAGTCTGATGTTGATGGCCTACAGCCAGACAAATGTAGGAGTGTGAAGCAAAAGTAAAGTATCCTGGCAGGTAGGACCATAACTAGCTGGGTTAAATTGCTGTTTTATTTAAGGTAATGATAAGACCAAAATTTTGTGGACCAAATTTACATTGTTTGCCCTTTACAGAAAGAATGAATGATATATATTGCTTTGTTAAGATAAGTAACATTGTAACTGTATGATGACATGGTGATTAAGGAAAGCTGAGTACTAATTTCAGGTCTTCTATAGCACTAAATAAAATTAAGAAAGGAAAAAAAAATCTAAATTAAAAAATTAATTTCAAATAATTACTGGATTGAAGTTTTATTTCTTCACAAGGTATGACCATCTTATTGGTGTTTTGGTTATTACACTGAGTTGGAGCTCAGGACTTTTCTCAGAGAAGACCAAAACCATATTCAACTTCAAATATCTAGGTTTTCTCTTAATATAAAGGAGAATAGGTGTGTGGGTTTTTTGTTTGGGTTTTGGTTTTTTTTTCTTCCTTCTTGTAGTATTATTTTAAATTGTGGAAACTCAGGCTAACTAGGAGAGGCAGAAACAGCAAAAGTTTCATAAAGAAATCTCTTGCAAAATCTCTCGCAAAATCTCTCTTTCCTTACTTTGTCCCTTCATGGAAAAGTCCTTTGCATCTTGGTTTCAGTCAGCCTGGTGGCTTTTTGATTCTCAGCAAACTGCACAGTAGCCTCTGATCCCTGGGAGCTTATTGTTTCTGCCATTTCTGAAGCTGATGCTGTTTCATCATTGCTTTTCTCAGCTGTCTTCAGATCTCTCCTCGAGATGCAAAGCTTGCCTCTGTGCTGAGACTCTCTTTTGCCTGCCACATCCCCAGATTTCCACCCTGAGCAGACCCAGTCCTTCCTGGAGACAGGAAGAATCTCTCTACCTAACCCATCATGGTTTCTCTTTCCTCACCATGACTTATTCCTACTCAGCTTGCTTTTCTTTTCCTAGAGACCAGCCTCTGATGACGCCCTGGATCTGACTTAGCTATCTGTTTCTTTCAGAGCTTCCTGCTGTGTTGGTCTGAGAGGTGCTGGAGCTATAAATACAGCTTCCTAAAGCACAGGGAAGCTTCTAGAGGAGGCTTCTTTCACTAGGGGAGGTGAAACTGCTGTGCAGAAAGGAGATAATTCTATTTTCAGAACACTAAGAGACAAAGTAGATAAATAGCTAGAAAACAAAAATAGCAAGAAAAATCATAGCACTTCCATAGAAGACACTAGTGAACACACATTTTTTTAAAAAAATTAAAACTATACTTAATAAAACTATACTTAATAAAACTATCTTGCAAGACAAGCTTTTAACTATAAAAAGCAAGACAAGCAATTAACTATAAATCATGGAAAAGAAAATAATGCCATCAATGCTGAACTGTTAGACTTGGCTTAGGCTACAGTATAGAGCAAAGGGAAGCTATTTTTGTTTGGCTAATCCAGAGCTGCCCTGTTAAGCAAGCAAGATTCTCATCATTTCCCCCCATTTAGAGGTTTCCTTTATGAAACAGGAAGTAGCTTTGTATGCTCCTATTAAACTCTCGCAGAAAGCCCTTGGAATTCTTACTAGCATTCAATTCTGCATAATGCAACAGACTTCCATCAAATAAGACTTAGTTAACAGATATATAGCCACAAAACTGTTCAAAGTATTTTGTAGTTACAAGTAATCTGAGACTACACAAAATGTCCTGCAAGTTACCTTTTACTAGAAGCAAATTTCACACTGCACTTTGCATTCCTTTTCTGCACACCAGACTGATGACTTCTGAGAGAATAGAAATACCTAAAGATGAGCCATATTTGCACCAAAATTGATAATTAAAGAAAGGAAGGAAATTAAGCTAAGAAAAACACACTGCAAAATTCAGAAAATCTACCTAATAATGGAATAAGTGGATTGAGGGATAAGTGGTCTCCCAAGAGACACAACAGAAGGGCTATCTGCTTGGATTAGACAAAATAGAATGAACAAAACACTAGAAAGTACATTGCAAGGAATAATTTTGCACTGACAAGGGAATGGTCAAGATAATCTAATAGTACTGTTCAACTCTATCTCACAAAAACTACAGAAGAAAATATCGTGAGCAACACTTCTGGATTCTCTCTCACTTTGGCACTCCTCTGTACTCAAACTTATGTTTTTGTCCTGCCAAGAGCTGCTCATAATGTGATGTGAAGCAGGGTCCAGTCTGTAGGGACGTGAAGGACAGTCCAGGAAATATTTTGGGTGAAGCATTTACCATCCTCAGGGCTTTTGGCAGGTCTTGTATTTCAGCAGGATTGACTATTATAGCAGGTGTGACTGTTCTAGCGGCACGGCTGTATTTTCCTTCTTTGCAGTTCAATACCTTGAAGGGATATCAGACAGGGCTACAGAAGCTTTTGTTGTTTTGAGGCAGCTGTTCTGATTGTTCACCAACACAGCAACACTAGTCTTCGAGAATCTGCTGACAAAGAGAATGTAGGAGACTCACATTTGCTGGTTTTGTTTCTGTTTTTCAAGGGAGCGTGCCCCACGGGAAACAGCCTTATGACAGCAGGCCAGAGGGGTGACATACGTGTGAACATATGTCACTGCCCCCCGTGGTAATGTACATGCAAACATATGGCACTGCCCTCCTGGTGTATATTAGTTGTCAACAGATACAGGAAGGACCTCGTCCTGGTTATGTTTTTTATCATCCATATGGTTTTCTATTGCTCCTGATAGCAGATAAATTACAACTACTTCCAAAAACTCTGTCTAATAATAGTTTGTGTTTATTCCAAATATAGATGCTTACCCTTTCCATTTGGTACTTCCACAGAATTCATTGAGAACCAAGCAACATCTTTTCATTGCACTGCAGGACTCTGAAGAATTAGAAACAGAGGAGGGAGAAAAAAAGAATCAGTAAAAACGTGGCCAATGAGGTGAATAGCTGGAAGTGAACATGCAGCTTGACCCGTGTCACCTAGAAGGGGCTCAGCCTCATGGGAAAAAAAAGCCACCTTCACACTGTGTACACATCAGTGTGGTCAACAAAGATAGGTTATTGACCCAAAATAAGGAGACAGGGTTTCCCTAAAGAGTTTTACAAAATTACATGATGTACCAAAAGCTGATGTACAAGATAACACAATGGATTCAATTAACACATTAACATGAAACTGTTGGGACAAGTCCAGAGTAGGGCCATGAGAATGATCAAAGAACTGGAGCACCTCCTGCATGAAGATAGGCAGAGAAAGCTGGGGCTGTTTAGCCTGGAGAAGAAAAGGCTGTGGAGAGACCTCATAGCAGCTTTCCAGTATGTGAAGGGCGTTTATAAGGATGCTGGGGAGGGACTCTTCATTAGGGACTGTAGTGATAGGACAAGGGGTAACAGGTTAAAACTTAAAC